>VUQK01039060.1:14974-25237 GCA_015106715.1 Bujurquina vittata
TGTTGGGCCAGTTTTGGTCACGGAATGCATGTTTGGGTGTGCGAATGAACATGAGGGGGTGTGCTGTGTATCCATGTGTGTATCTGATGTCTGTGTGTGTGTGTGTGGTGTGTGCAAAATAAAGGGTCCGTGTTTGTGGCAGTGACCCACTTCTGGTATTTTGACGAGCCAGATGGGTCACGGCAGCTGTAGCTTAGGAAGAGGAGTTGGCCTAGGGAGATGAGCAGGAAGAGAGGGAGGGAAAGGACAGTTGTTTGGGAGGAGGAAGAAAGAGGCAAGGACAAAGTGGGGGAAAATTAAGGAAAAAGGAGTGCTGGTGTAGCAGTAGATGGGGAAATGAGTTGTAAAATGTCTTATCTCTTTGTGTTTCCTGACTGCATAGTCACAGTGAGTCGAGACATTTGCACACAAACGCACATGCAGACAATTAAAAAATCATCACATAAATTAATTATGCATCTCAACCCAGAAAGACACCAACCACACACACACACACACACACACACACACACACACACACACACACACACACACACACATAGAATAGCTCCATCCACCTTGAATAGCCCCACTCCAGCCTTCCAAAATGTTTCCCATCACAGGAGATGTCATGTTTCATTGATGGATTATGGCAATAACAGGTACTGTTAAGGCGTTCCAAGTCACAGAATGCAGGCATATACACAATAGTACTACTTCATACCTATAAGCTGTGGAGACATTGGATATGTTCAGTTAAAGTAATTCAGTTCAATTCAATTCAGTTTTATTTATACAGCGCTAAATCACAACCACAGTCGCCTCCAGGTACTTTATATTATAAGGCAAAGACACAACCCCTGTGAGCAAGCACTTGGTGACAGTGGGAAAGAAAAACTCCCTTTTAACAGGAAGAAACCTAGAGCAGAACCAGGCTCAGGGAGGGGCACCCGTCTGTCACAACCAGTTGGGGGTGATGGATCAAAAAGGTAAGTTTTAAGCTTAATCTTAACAGTAGAGACGTTGTCTGTCTCAAATGCAAACTGGGAGCTGGTTTCACAGAAGTGGGGCCTAAAAGCTGAAGGCTCTGTCTCCCGTTCTACTTTTAAATACCCCAGGAACAACAAGTAAGTTAGCAGTCTGAGAGCAAAGTGCTCTATTGGGGTGATATGAGATCTTTAAGATAAGATGGGGCCTGATTATTCAAGACTGTGTATCTGAGAAGAAAGATTTTAAATTAGATTCTGGATTTAACAAGGAGCCAATGAGGAGAATTCAATATGGGAGAAATATGCTCTCTCCTCAGGACTCTTCATTACTCTCACTGCAGCATTTTGGGTCAGCTGAAGGTTTTTCAGAGAGCATTTAGAGCAACCAGATAATAATGAATTACAGTAGTCCAATCTAGAAGTAATAAATGCATGAACTAGTTTTTCAGCATCACTCCGAGATAGGATGTTTCTAAAGAGGGAAATCAGTCAGTGTTTATTGACTAAAGACTTAGCTGGATACACAAACACGCGCATAGCTACTTCACAACCATTGTAGCCTGAGGCAGTAATGCATGGTTTGCATAATTTTAAACATTGTGTAGACTTTATAACAATCTCTCTTGTAGTAAATATGTATTAAACATACATATGACACGCAAGGTTCATTGTGGGAGTAATTAAGCAAATGTGGTACAAGTTTAAGAGCTGTATGTGTTCTGAAATTGAATGTTTTAAACCACTTTGGCAACAGTCCAGCATGCTAATGGAGTCAATCAGGAGACAGAATGAAAGAGAGATAAGAGAGAGAGAGCTGTGTTGTGTGCACTAGAGGACAAAGAGGCCTGGTGTGTATAGAAGAGAAGCATCAGCTGCTGGCATGAAACACTGAAAGGGCAACACGACCTTTCTTCCCTCCTCACTCCCTCACTTTTTCATTCATTTTCTTTCGCTTCACAGCTTTATCTCTCGCTCGTCTTTCTTCCTCCTGCCAGGTGTTTTTGCAAGCATCTGTGCCCATGTGCAGCAATAGTAATAACGTGTGAGTGTGTGCAGAGGTTAGTTTTTGCGGTTTGAGTGCGAAGTGAACGTGTCAGTGCCCAGGGCAAGGGGTCTCCCCTGCGGGGCTGAACTTAGTCACGAGAACACACAACCCACTGGTGGTTCAGACATTCTGCCCTCGGGGCGTGTATAAATGTGTGCGCTTCAGTGTGTGCATGCGTGTGTTAAGAGTGAGCGATTGTGTGAGTTTCCTGTCAGCCTGAAGATGCTTATGTGAGTAAATTTGCTTTTGTATAGGTTGGTCTATGCCTGCGTCCTTTGTGTATGCAGTGTGCATGTTTGCGCTTGTGTCAGTGTGGGTTTTAACGTGTCCGTGTGTTTGTCGGTGTCTGCGCCTTTCATCTGCCTCCGTGTGCACAGAATGTGTGTTTGAGTTGGTGTGTGAGAAAGCTTCTTTGCATGTGTGCGTTTGTGTGTATGTGTGTCAAACCATGGTGGAGGCGCAACTCAGCCCTCAGGTCACTTTAACGCTGTGTATTGCCCCCTTGTTGTCTGTCTTCATGACCACATCATGGCTAGCATAAAGAACTTTTCCATCACGCCCACCCTCCCACATGCACACTCAAACACATAGAAATTTACATGCATAAGCATTTTTCAACAAAATATAAGCCACATTCACACACGTAAGACACACACAGACACACAGTAGTCTTTGCTGTATCTATGCCTGCAGGAACCACAAGGACATCTGCACAGTAAAAACTAAACCCCCCCGAGCCTCAGTCCCAAATATTGCTCACAACTGCACGCTCTAACTCTCTCTGGCTCTCCCCGTCTCTCTCGCTCTAACCAAATACACTCACAAATAGATAATAGGCCTGATTCTCCAGAGTGCATTCTGTGGCAGTATAATGTAATAGGCTGTCATCTTGTCCCTCTCTCCTTTTCTGTCTTCTTTGTCTCATTTCCCCCCCTTCAGCATGTTTGTAGACGTTCACCGGGCCAAACGTCCAACAATAGGAATTCTAAAATAAAATTTAGTGAGTCCGCAAGGGGCACGTCTTAGTAAATCAAGCGTCAGGGGACCCTGCAAAGCTACGACATGAACATAAAGTCTTTCCTGAAAATATTTAGGAGTCAAGTTCTCAATCAGATTCCTGCTCCTGTGTTGAGGCTGCTGAACAAAAAAGGTGAACAAAGAACAAAGTCTCAGCTCTATTTTGTGGGAATTAACAAGTGTGTGTGTAGCAACGGGATAATTTAGATGGTGAATATTGTAAACATTATACACAGTAAATGTCAGCCTATTAGCATTATCTTTTAAATGCTGTTTGCAAGCTGACGCAAGCCTTTAGACCAGCTTCAGCTCAGCTTCACAGTAGCTCCAGTATGCGGAACTGTACCCTGTCTTACTAATTGTAGTGTTATTAATTACTCAGCATAATAAGCGCACACAAAGTGTTCCTCTAATTGTTTGTTTTATGGCTGCTGAATGATCGACTCCTGCTATCTTGATGACACAAGGCAGATGTAATCTGTACCTTTACCTGATATGGACTGACAAGATGCTAACACAGCGCAGGACAGTGCAGTCTGATAGGCGGGCACAGAAAGAGCAACTTGATTGTGGCTGCTGGAGAGACAAGCAGGCCCTATCTTGATTAGGATGTCACCTGTCAATCATTCGCCATGTGACTAGCACTTTCCTGTAATGGTGTGTTATTTCTTTCTAACTTGATAACCTCTCTCCCATTCCTTTTGACTTCTGTCTTAACTGTAAAGAAGAAAAAAACACATGACACTGAGGAAGCAAGAGATAACAGGAATGGAGATCATTTAATTAAACCCATTTGAGTGTCTTCCAGGACTTTGAAGCGGTGGTTTCCATTCTTTTGATCTCTGTCCTGCTGACTGTCTTTTCATGTTCAGGATCTCAGTGTGTCTCCAGGCCTGTTTGTAGAACATCTCAAAGGACAAATGATGGAGGTTTTCAACACTATTTGAAAGTCGTCTGCAGTCACATGAAAAAGAAAGTTTTCACAGGACTCAATGCAGTCCTGTGAAAAACTAAGTACATCCCGAGATTCAATAGTTTGTTGAACCTTTTATTTAATCAGCAATACTTGAAGTAATCACTCTGTATCACTTTATTACCAGTCTCTCACTTCATTATGTGGGGGGGCACTGTTTTACAGTTTGCAGGAATTCGTTTATGCACAGCTCACCTAAGGTCCCGACACAGCATTTCAGTCACGTTGAGGTTTGAACTTTCCACAGGTCCATTGCATCACTTTGAAAAGGAGGAAATGGGTGAAAGCAATCACTTAACCTTTGAGTCTTGAATAAACTAATCTTCTTTGTTCACCGTTGTCCTCTTAAACGTGTCATCTTTGTCTGCAAGTTTATTTCATCTTGTTTACATCATGTAGCAATCTATTGGGAGCTTTCTGACATGGGAGCTGACAGCATGCCATCCACATATCTGCTGCCCCTCCGCTGCATGTCATCATAAAGATGAAAGCTCAAGGGAGATCCCTCGTAAGCCTGAAAAAAATTAGGAGAGAGTACACTGATGTACAGCAAAAGCAGAAATCATTTTAGGAGAGAGGACAGAGTGGTGAAGCCAATATCTGAAGGAGGGATTAGAGTAGCTGTGTATCCAGTGCTTTGAACTGCTGACAGATAGAGTAAAAATATATTTTTGATCCAGTGGTTGAAGCAGAGTTTGGTGGATATCGGGGCCTGTGGCTGTCAGCCAAACAAGACTGTTTTAATGACATGTTGACATGGGACAAGTACAGGTAGCATTCCAAGTAGGAGTACCAGTAAGATTTTTACAAAATAACTTTTTAATCCTAAACATTGGGAAATTACTGTGTTACAGTAGCCAAAGCATGAAAAATAATTTGGTTCAGCACCACTTCTCAATCCCTCCACTTTTCTTCCCAGTGCTCATGTCAGTGTCTCTGTACGCCTGAAAGGTCCCGAAGCCCGAGACGGTGCGGGAAATATGAGGCAATGTTTTCATGTAACACATCAAACTGCACTCGCTACGTTCCTTTGGGTCTTAATCAGCTCGCCAGGCTCATCCGTATTATTGTCCAAACACCTCACGTTCCACATGATGATTGGCTGAACAGCTCCAGCACTGAAACCCCATCAATTTCATCGTGTCGCTCCTCTTAAATTGCAGGTCACGCTCCAGGCACTAAAACTGTCAGAAGATTCTAAGGCCAAGAGTGTAAGGAGTGTAAAGTGAAGAAAAACAGATGTGAAAACTGTCAGACTTGTAAAACCTGACTTTACAAGACTTACAAAGTAAGAAGAACCCACTATACCTTCACTTAAATCACAATAAGCAAGAAAAAGTCATTAAAAAAAAGAACAAAGCACTTGGGTTCTACACCGTGTATGCTGCCTTTTTGCGGAATCAGAAAATGTTTTTCACTTGTTCTTTTCTTGACAAAATGTTTTTAAATGTCTGCTGTGATGAACATCTATATTGTGCTAAACCTCAAACCCCATCCGATCATTCGTCCATCCATCCGTCCGTCCGTCCATCCATGCATCCGTTTGTCCATCCATCCATCCATGCATCCATCCATCCAGTTTCCTAATTGCTTATTCAATTCAGGGACATTGGGGGACTATCCCAGCTGTAATAGGGCAACAGGCAGGCAGGGTACATCCTGGAAGGTCGCCAGCTCATAAATGCAACTTTCTTCCATATCTGGTACATGTAATAATAATATTGACCCAACCAGTGCCTCAATTGCAAGTATTTAACAAAATGATTGTCAGTGATTTGACCCTGGAGAATTTTACTGTCCATTTAGTATGAAAGTCATCAGTGATGTCGCTAGTTGTGCCAACTTTGTTATTACTTCCACCTGTAGACACAATAGCTTGAACATTTTTTGAATGAATTTGGGTAAAACTTTGTAGGGTTGTAGAGCGGGGTCATGTCTATTAAAGGTTTCCTTACATCCACCAAGATCTGCAAGTTCAACTTAATGAGTTATTGGTTGAAAATTGACAAAAAGCTTAGAAACTACGATTCCTACAAGTGTGGTGTGGATTGTCAACATATAGAAATTACCATATAAAGATTTGATGTAAACTTTAAATAAGCTTACTGCCCAAGAGAGAAGGCTATGGTAAATATGCTTATTCAAAGTATTGTAAATAGTTGCACTTTATGTATTATTTTATTAATCAGTATTTCCAACACCTTGTTTGTTTTTGCCCTCAGATGGAGCGCAGTGAGACGGTGTGCTGTTACTGCGGTGTAAGCTACCTCATCTTCCATGAGTTTCATCAGCTCCACACCCAGCTGGTTCAGCTAAAAGGTGAGCTCCAGGACCTGAGAGAGGCTGCCCAAAGAGAGAAGGCCCAGCGTGAGGCACTGGAGCTGGGCAGGTTGGAGTGGGAGAGGGCACTTCAGCTGGAGATGCAGAGCCAAGCCGAAGTTCACGAGAGAAGGACACGAGAAGAGCTAGAAGAGCGGAACCAAAACACACTGAGAGCTCTAAGAGTTGAATTTGAAGCAAAATATGAGAGTTTGAGGAAAGAGGTGGAAGAGGAGCATCAGAAAATATATGAAGAAAAAGAGAGTCAAATTAGAGAGGAGCTGGGAGACTTGGAGGCAGAGAAACTGAAAAGGCAGAGAGAGGAGCTGGGGAGGAGGAGCGAGGAAAGAGAGAAAGTTCTGAGTGACGCACTTCAAAAGGCCAATAAAAATTCGGACGAGCTGAAAAAAGAACTCCAACAGCTGGAAGAGAGGTAAGGTTTGGAGGTGTCTGTGCTTCCCATCACTGGTGTGAAATGATCGCTGTTGCCAGGTTTCATGTGAGCAATTATCCTGTGAGTCATTTTATTCACACAAAAACACACAAACTGACTCTCAGGCAAATCAACCACGCCGCAGGCCCACATGAATATGGACATCTTGAAGCACACTTTGCTCTGTAATTATATCTTCTATCATCATCTTCCTCACTGTCGTGCACGTAGAAAGGGAAAAATATGAGATTCAGACTAAAGAAAGAAAATCTTCCTGTTGTGGGCAGCGGGATTTATAATGTGAGGATAATCAGCTACAGGAAAGTGCCTTTTTTTACTTGGTGTTAAGTAAAAACATACCGCCTTTCAGTTTGGATCAGTGTCCAGCAATGATGCATGGGAAGGCAGAGTCTATTTCTGTATCAGGATGTGTGGAGGTGTTGTACAAAAGATATCCCTACAGGTTTTGTAGCTTTGCAGTATTATAGGATTTTGTCAGTTGCTTGACTGACAACTTTTATTTAATAACTATGTGTGCGGTGATCAAGTTCCTCTTGAAAAACCTACTTTTGTTTTTTTGCAGTGTTCGATTTGTTTTTTGGATTTCAACTGATAGACTGAAGAAAAACAGTTTCCATACTTTACAGCATGCTTTACCAGAGCAAAATACTTGCAGGTGGCTGTCTAAGACCCTCAGATTTGAAGAGGAAAGATGATATTCAGTACTCACTGTCATGCCTTGGCACTGGACACTCACACGGAAGGAAGTTGATCGACAGTTTTCTCCATTAAAACCAGCTTTCTCGGCCCATCATTTATTGCTGTGTCTCTACCCGCCTACACATGCACTGTGTCAGCTGCATGCAACAGGCTCAGGCATGTTTCCAGAGGGCTGTTGACAGCTATTCTGGGAAATGTAAGTGTACACCAGCAGTGAAGTTGCTTATGCTGCTTATAAATGTATAGCATAGGGATCGGAGTTTGTAATTATTATGAGGGCATACTGTACATGAAATTTACTTAATTCTAATTGTGTGTGTGGGTGTGTGTGTGTGCGCGCGCACAGCAAAATCATGAAGATGATAAATTTGCTGCTTAGGATGCTCAGGTTCTATGTGATTATGCTCAGGTTCAGGAAACGTTGAGCTTGTGTCGTTAGGGAAAGTCTGTGTTTGTGTGTGTTTGCACTTATTGGTAATATGGTCCACACACAGACACACACAAGCAAACAGGTGAAGAAAATTCCTGCTGTGTCACTTACATCAGCTTTAAGATTTTGGTAATCAAATAGCAGGCGTCCACGAACAAACAACCATCAAAGCCTCAATTACGTTACTGCGTTTATGGGAAATATGTAGGAAATGCTTTTAATACCGTGACTCATGAGAATGCTACGAACAGCCCAAAGCATTTGAAGTCTGTCCTGTTTTAACGCAAAACAATGACACGGTTCTGAAGCCCTCATCCCACAAGTGACTGAAGCACACCTGCGCACACACCTGCAGCTACAACCACAAATTACCAGCTTACACCATAAATATTTGAAAGGATGTTGTGGATGAAACGGAATAAAAGATTAATTCATTAAAACACAAACAAAAAGTTCTACCATTAGCTCAGTTGGAAGCCATTCAAATAAAGGCCCTCCCACCGAGGAGTTTTCACTTGATTGACATTTCCCTCCCTCTTTCTGGGCCTGTTTGGTTGAAACATCTTGTACTCATTATTTGAACATGGGTTTTAGGGGCTTCATATAGTTCTTGGTGATGATGATAAGAGCTGTAAGAGCTTCTCAACCTCTTTTGAACCAAGATCGACTTTGAAAGTTGCCACAGAAGATAGTTTTTTGTTTTTAAATGGGAAAAGTCTGTCATTGTTAATCGGTCCTTTGATTTGATCATTTTAATGTGAGGGGGGAAAAGACTTAAATAGGATTATCTGTAATACTACAGTCACACTAGAGAAAACTGAGATTTATTACGACGGTGTGCAATGAACTTGCGATCTTGTATTTGAAACAAGATGAGGACCAGGTCTGCTAACATTTGCAGTCAGTTGAAGCCTTCAAAGTGACATGATGTCTCAAGATGATACAAAAAAACAGCAATAAGATGAAGTCAGTGTGCTGTCAATCTGCTATCAGTCTGCTATCAGTTTGTGATTGAACTGGGTCAAGCTGGCAGTTACATTAACACTGGTGATAAAAGGCCAATTAACTGTGATAACTCAATGAAAGTGAAAAATCTGTAGGGCTGTAACATTAAACAGAAATTCACATTAACTTCTTACTTTTATAGTTCACACAGTGTACAACATGCTCAACCTCTTGCACAAGACTTGATGTTATTGTCATTTAGCAGTGTAAGAATCTTATTCTCAGCAGCAGAGATATGAAGGTGGAAGGGTGATACTACTTTGGAAGCATGGAGTTGGTAACAATGGTGGGTGAAAAGTGAGTAAAACACTTCTCAGATTCTGACAGAATGATGTCAGGGCTCTGCCTGCATATTAAGAAAGTTCCACAGATCACAGCGTTCCAGCCCTCTTGACATCAGATGTAGTTTGCTTTTATTCTTGTTGACTAAACTAATCATAGTGATTACATATTTATCATTGCCCTGCAGCTCTAAATTAAACTCCTTGAGCAGGTCATTGAGATCTGTCAGGAACACTAAATCCAAAAGCTACTGCTGAATATTCTGCATGTTTGGAAAGCTTCAGAAGATTTTTGGTTTCAGGCAGTAATTCAGTGAATCTTGCCAAAAAGATTCAACTCTACTTAACCACCTAGTGCCTGTGTACAGTCAAATAACCTCTTTAGGCTCCTGGCCTGAATAGAATACGTAATCTTTGCTACAACATCCATCATCACTGCCATATTTAAAATGTTTACCCTAAAATGTTTACCCGTGAATTACACAATGATAATTGTGGAAGCCTGGAAAAGATTCACTTTGTTTATACAGAGCAGTGAACCCTCTAGTGTGACCTGGCATCACTGATGGAGTATAACTTAAACTGAAGCAAAAACACTCACAGGGTCATTTAGTTTCTCCTCAGCATCCTTTGGCACCATTGTTTTGTAACACTTTTTTCAGGATAATTGCATGTCTTTCCAAATACAATTACTCTTTTATTGTTAAAGAAATAGAAGAGTGTGTTTATGCTTAATTCTTTTAAACAGCTTTAACATCCTTGAAAGCTTTCTTGCCCTTTAGGAAGAACGTGCCTCATGCAATAAGATGTCATCATGTCAGCCTGACCCTTGGCAGTGGGCCTTGTAAAAACTGACTGTGTTGCTTACCAACCTTTCAGTTTCTGGACTTTTCAAGTGCATAGAGCTGTTTTGCCTGCATTGTTTGGAAATGCCAAACAAACTTGCCCTCCATTGCTGCACCAAGCTGGTATTGCATATAAAACATAAAAGCTTTGAAAGTTTTAGATTCATGTTATATATATATATATATATATATATAAATATATATATACATATATATATATATATATA
>VUQK01039060.1:47674-59960 GCA_015106715.1 Bujurquina vittata
ACGCGATGCCTAGATATCTTTGACACAATGCTGTAGTTGTTACTTTGTCACTTTCTGTTGATAGTTTTAAATATCACATATTGCACATTTGATATCAGAATAAATATAGCCTTTTGGGTTCAAAATTTTGTTTTAAAGTTACCTGATGCAGAATCATCTGTAAAGATACTTCTTTTTTTTTTTTTTAACAATTCAAGTCATAAAGTCCTGATGAAAAATGCAGTTTAATAATTTAACATAAAGGCAATGACAAAGTTTGTCATTGCATATTACTTTCTGTTTGCACACGCACACCTATCTTAGTAGCTCTACTTTAATATTTACAGGGCTCATTATTAACTTGTGTATGATTGTGTATATTTTTTTATTATAATTTATTATTGTGGATGGTTTAATAAATAGCCGAAGCTCTAAAAAAGGGTCATGTGCAAGGACTCCTGCTGTGGCACTGTTGGAGGACCTTTTTGATGAGTAGTTCTGATTTTATGACTAAAGATGATAGTTGGCCCATGTGCCATTTAGCTTTTTTTTAAGCTGCATGAGGAACTGGGCCCGACTTTGGAGTGCCAAACCCAGAGAAACTATGCAGTTCCTGCCAGTCTTCAGGTTTTGACAGCTCTTGGGTTTCTTGGAACAGGAACCCTTCAGAGGAAGCTAGTGGACCATACTGTGAGTGGCATTATTAATCTAAGATATATCACATTCACATTCAAAAATCCTAACATTAAAATGCAGTTTGCACCAGTGTCAGATATTCTAAAGTTGGAGCAATTTATTGCACTCGTCCTGCAAGAAGGGCACCTCTGGATGATAAATTAGCATTTGTAAAATGGGAGCACACAGTTCTAGCACACCTTTTCTGGATCATTTAATAATCTACACCCAGACGCCTTTAAGAAAATCACTGCAGCCCATGCACAACATAAAGGGGTTTGGTTTTCTTTCTTTTTTTTCCATCTTTTCCATCTGTGATTTCCGTTTGTGCATATGTGGTGGAAAGTGCTACAGACTGTGCACTGGCAGGGGAGGTGCTCTCTTTGTGCAAACTCACCTGTCTTCCTGTGGTGTGGAGTGTTTATCTGTGGAGTGTTTATTTAAAAGAGGATCTAGTGTGCTTTTTGTAATATATGTAGTTACAGTGGTAGGTACTCATGTTAAACATGCCCAGTTTTTCAGATAATGAGGTCAGCATATGCTCAAGCATGAAAGTGCAAAAGCTCAGGCCTCAGAGTTTTCTAAACATACTGTTTCAGACACTTTTTTTTTAACTCTTGTGAGTGGATGCCTTTAATAAAGTGATCTCAGAAGATATGTGAGGACAGAAGGCCCACATATCTTCTGACTTTATTAGACTTACAGGGAATAAAGGGAATGTGACATTAATGGCAGAGGAGCTTGTTGTAGTCAGTGGTTAAACTGAGGGCGGCGCCAAGCCCCACAGTAAGAGGAATTAGGATTATTGTAAACCAAGAAATCTTGCAAAGCAACTCCCAGAATAAAAAATTATTGAATTGGAAATTAACATAATGGTCTAAATTTTTATGTTATATTGTTCTATCAGTCTGTTTACTACAGTGACCACCAGTGTACCTTCCAGTGTACCTTCGCTATAATTTTTGCTATGATTTTCAAGCTGCGTGGCCCCAAACCTGTTATCTGCTGGGCAAAGCAACAGGTGCCAGCCTTCTTGTTGCCCTCATGCTTTCCATTTCTGCAACTGAGTTGATAGCCTCAGTTATTCTTTTCTCCAAATAGTAGTGTTTGTTCTGTTAGTCATTCCAGACCTGAGATAACCAGGTTTCAGTTTCATATTCAGCGAAATTGCGCTTCTTCTTTGCGGGTGTTTTATTGCCATGTTTTGTAAGTTCTGCAACAAGCAGTGTTTTTTATAGGCAAACTATGCAAGTGTCTTTACACTGTATTGCAAAAACTAATTCGCTCACCCATCCAAATCATTGAATTCAGGTGTTCCAGTCACTTTCATGGCCACAGGTGTATACACCAAGCACCTGGGAATGCAGACTGCTTCTACAAACATTTGTGAAAGAATGGGTCGCTCTCAGGAGCTCAGTGAATTCCAGCATAGCATTGTGATAGGATGCCTTTGGGATGAAACTGGAAACTGTGAGGCAGATATCAGTGTCTGACCTCTCAAATGCACTTCTGAAAGAATGGTCAAGAATTTCCATAAACACACTCCTAAACCTCGTGGAAAGCCTTTCCAGAAGAGCTGAAGCTGTTAGAACTGCAGCATATTCATGTGCAAGTTCATGTGCATGTGAAGGCAGGCGACCAGGTACTCTCGGCAATCTCTATTAATGGTTATGATTATGATTATGATTAATGGTTATGATTGAAAGTACAGTAGTGGAGCATATGCATGAATACAACTGTGCAAATCGGACGAAAACATTTTGGTCCCTTTGTGAATCTGCACAGTGATTTGCTTCCTGCCTTTGGACTTGACACACACACACACACAAACACACACACAAATCAAGGGTTTCTTAAACCCACTGAAGCCACAACTATTGTAGAATTGCCATGTAAATTTGAATTAGTTAGCTTATTGGATGGTTAGGCATCAGATTTTGTCCAAACATTCATGAGTCCCAAGAGGATGTGTTCAGTACCACTGGTGATTCTCGGCCTATTTCTTCGCAGCATGAGGTGGAGATTTTTTGTTTTGGTGAAATGTCTTTTTCTTTTCTTTTTTTAACAGCTCTTTGACTTACCATCCAGCACCAATGGGGAACATTGTACATGCTAAACTTGTGTGCATGTTGCTCTGAAAGCATGAATTATTTTTTGTTTTCAGACTCATATTATTTAGATAAATAATAATGACCAAGCTTAACATAATCTGTGCCAGTCTAGTCGTCACATAAGCATGCCTAAGCACTATTTTGTGCGTGTGCTCTCTGTTTTCGCATGCACACTTTAACTGGTCACTGCAGGTCAAGTTTTCCCATCCATTATTTTTTCTTAACTCTCCAAAAATTCCACTGGGATAAATTATTCCATATTTGGTCCTGTCCTAACACTGGTTTTTGTTGTGCCGCAGTCCTGTTTTCAGATGTTTGCATGTTCCTCCGTTTTGAGTTATGGTGTTATTTTTAAGCAACAGAGAACACTTTTAATCTTGTTATGGTGAAGCTGATCATAACATTTGAACAATAATCCACTTCAAACATTCACACACTGACACGCACGGGGATACACAGGAGTACAAACGTGCCCCTACACACAAAGGGAGTAAATGTTAAATGCTGCCTTTCTCTGATAATCAAAGCTTTAAGGATCTGCTTGACCTGACAGACTAAAAGTGAAACTATGATTCATACACTGATGTGTTCTTCTTTACCCATTATGACAAAATCTGTTGAATTCTCAGAGGTCAGTGATTCTGGGCAGGTCCTGTCTCATCAGGTTTGTGCCGCTGTCTTTGGTTACAGAAGCTCATCAGGAACAAAGTGAAGTTTATTTTATATGAGTGCATATATGACTTCTTATAGAGTACTGTTTTTCTGTCTCATCACTGGTTAGCTGCACATCTGCCTTGTCTACAGACAGCTAAAATTATGTTCAACATACAGTATTGTGCAAAAGTTTTGAGCCACACCCTTTCTTTGAGAATGGCTTCTTGGCAACCACCCTTCCATTGACACCATTTCGGATGAGACTTCAGTGAACAGTTGATGGATCAACTGAATGACTAGATGCACCTCTCAGGTCCTGTGTTCGGTCTATGTTTGGATTTTTTCCCCTATTTATTGAGAATATGACTTTCAGAAACTGTTCATATTCTGTCAAGTTTTTTAGGTCTGCCACGTCTTCTTTTATCTTTCAGTTGTCCACTTTCCTCAATTTTTTTAAGGACACACTATCTAGGACACAAAAGCTCTTGAGGAATCACCTTGTTGCTGCTACACTTGTTGCTGTTTCTTTCTATGCTTGTATCCTGTCTGTTCTTTTTTGACTTTCTTCATGCGAAAAAGACTTTTTTTCTCATTCTGTGTTTTTACTTTATTTTAAACAAATTATGTCTGACCCCCTGCCATCTGTGCACGTGTCTGCATGCACGCATGTATCCAACCCTCATCTGACTTTGTGGACTCGTGTGTGGAACCTGCACATCCATCTAACACAGGGATCGATGCTGAGAGAGAGAGAATGAAGGGGATGTTTGCAGTCTCACGCAACCCATCCTGACATATGGACGCAGTACGCTATAGGCAGAATCAGCCTTAAGGCTATGTTGCATAATGATTTGGGTGAGGAGGAAGGTGCAGATTTGTTCAAGCCTAGGACTTTATTGCATGATGAAAGGTGTGTATGGAGATGATGACAGAGGAAACGGGCTGACATGGACAGGTAAAGAAGCAGCAGCTTTGTTTTTAGGGTTGCCAGTTTGACTTTTTTAGTTGCACTCTGCCAACTTTCGATACATAGTTTGTAAATTTGTTTTCATCAAAAGAGGATCATTTTTAATCTAAAATCTTGCTTACAAACCCCATTTTAAGGTTAACCTTGAAAAGTGCAGTTTAAACAAACTTGGGTCTGTTGTTTGAAAGTGAAATGTGAGATTTAGCTGTTTGAGCAAAAGTACAAAATAGCACTCTTATCTTTAGATCAAATCTTTACCTGTAAATAAAATGAGGTACTTCCAGAACAAAAGTATAAAGTGCATAAAATGTAATAAGTAAATATTGAGTGTGAGACAGAATAATGGCCCTCATCTTGATATAAATTCAGCATCTGTTACTTAAAAAAGTGTAAAACTGTGTAAAACTGATGCATAAATATAGCAGCTAATTTTAAGTGTGGTGTGGTTTACATATTCTAAACTTATGATCGTGAAGTAAACAAGGTGGTAAACACTACATGCGTGTGCCACAGATTTGTGCACTGCTTGAATGAATGTAGCTGGTTAGAAAACGCAGTGAGCACAAGGGAGTGATTTCTCTGTGATTTCGTGTGTGGCAGACAGTCAGCTGAGGTCCAGATGTGACGTCTGAGTTGATCCGCTAACCCTCCTTTCACTGTCCAGTTGATGCTGATTAAACCGCCCACAGTCGCTGTTATATGGGTGGTCATGCGCGTCGCTGTGCGTCCCGAATCCTTTTAGTCTCACTTGTATTGGCAACAGCTCCAGAGCTTGGACCCTTCATTCACTCTTGACATTCAAGAGCAAAAAAATTGTTGTGCAAAAGGCATTGCCATGACAACTTCCCAACCTTTGACGCACACCTCCACCAGACATCCACACCTGTTGTCCTTCTGTGGGGCTCGATGGTTGCTTTGGAAACGCACTTAAGCACACATATTTCAGGGCGATCTGAGGACAATCCACAGCTGTGGAATTTTTTTCTGATCCTACTGTGGAATATGATTGGCACGCCACAGGGACACTCAAGGGCAGCTTGTTCTGTCATTTACAAACAAAGTGACTTACAGACTTTTTTTTAGGAGATTTCGTCTTCCTTCTATGCACATATAATGCTAATTTACAATACATTGTACATGTGAACATTGCTCTTTGGATTAATTTTTATTAATCTGATTTAAAATTCATACTACTGGCCACAGGACAAGCCTGCAGGAGTGATGAGCAGTGATGAACTTTCCCAGCGAATGCTTTGACACCATTTGTCAGCGCATCATAGACAGCTTCACAAACCTCCTCCTGTAACTCTGGATGATTCGTTTGGAAGAGGTGTTGGGAATTGTCCCGCTGTTCTCTGATTGGCAGGAGACACTGAGCTCGTCCTTTCATCAGAGGACGAACACATGGATCATCCAACACAGACACAGGGCCAGTTAAAAGGATGGATTAGTTGGAAGAGAGGGTTAGATGAAAGATAGGATAGGATGCATGGAGCAAGGGAGGAAAGATGAAAGAGTGGTTGGTGAAATCAGTGAAGGTCAAGAGAGAAAGAGCAAAGGATTGATGTGATTGATGTGATACAGCTTGTTTTCATAAGGATGATGCACGCTGACTGCTGTGTGTGTGTGTGCATTAAAGTGAGTGTGTATTCATTATGTCATATGCCTTTATGAATATTGGCAGTAACACAGCTGCTGATCTCAAAATGTATCTCAGGGCCCTGTTTCCCATCAGTCCTTGCTCTACCATTTGCCTGTGACACAGAAACTTTTTTGTGTCCTTTCTTTCCACCCTCACCTCAGTTTGTTGTTTATCTCGTGTTAGATAAAGATCAGCCACAGCCCTCTGAGAAGGAGGGCTTTTTTTTCTTTCCTCATCCTTTTTCAAATTTAAAAGAAATGCCACTCTTTTGTAAGCACACACCGCAAAAATAAATACATTTCCCTAAAGTACTGAGTGTCTCTTTCCTGTAACCGTTTGGCAGATCAACAAAAACACTGCTCTGTTCTCACCACAGTGCTAAAGAGAGAGTCAGCATTTCAGTTTTAGTGTTAAGATTCACCACATTTTCTGCAGTTCCTGCTGCTGTCACCTGTCTGCTCGGGCCTATATAGCAGCAAACTGCACACAGTTTTCGTCACTTGAATTTGCAGAGGCACACCCACATGTTTTTCTTGTTTGCTTCACTTTTATGAGACATTCTTTGACTATGTGACACATTTAATTTTGCTGAAAAAATAAAATAAAACGAGGCCAAGTAGGACGAATAAAGATTAATGTCATCCAGCTGAAGGCTGCAAATATGTGACGGCTCTAATTTGACCGCTACGTGCTGTCAAGCTGTGATTACTCATGCCACATCTGCTGTGGTTACCTTGATTAAATCTTGCACAACCAGGAAGCTTTTTCACCTCGTTTTTGGTTCATGCAGGGTTTACAGATAGTGACATAACTCAGTCCACTCAATGAAAAAGACAATTATAGGATTTTGCTTTTTTTATTCTGACCCCACCCCACAGGAACCTTCCTGGAACCGTCATGCTGTGATTGTAACCTGCTTCTGACACATCTACTGATAATGTGTGATAATAGATTCTTCTGAGTCTGACTTTGTGGGTCCGCCAAAGACCTCCAGTGCTCTAATAGTGCACTGTGCACTTGACTGCACTTTGAAGCCTGCAAAGTCACAAAAACACTACCGACCACTGTCTTTTTCTCTCATTCTCTTACTTATTCTTATCTGCCTGAACGGCCCTTTTTACCTCTGAGGAAAAGAATCAGGAAAGGAGACCAGGAAAATAGAAAGAACGGAAACAGCAGTTGGGAGTAAGATATCGTGAGATAGTTATCATGAAAATATCATGTCATCTTTGACCTTGAAAACACAAAGGGAGAGAGGGAGAGAAAAAAAGAGACCAGCACAGAGGTCTGTAAAGTATGACCATTATTCTGTAGCTAAACACAAAGAATGCAAGAGCACTCAGAGGCCTGTTCCAAATCATCGGTAGCTGCCCGGGAGGAAAAGAAGGTTAAAAAAGAGAGGAGGGGAGAGGGAGGGAGAGAGCATGGGATGGAGATGTGTGATAAAAGGAACAGAGAGAGGGAGGCTGATAACTGGAGCCGGACAGCTGTGAGTGTTACTCTCATTATGTGCCTGTATTTGTGCTTCTGTCTGTGACTAACGTTCACATACTTTCACTGGCTGCTATCACATGGACACATTTCATGTCCTTCTGACTGAGGAATTCCTTCCTCTCCGAATCATCTCTTTGGAGTGCATTTGCTGCCAAATGCGAAGAATTCTTAGAATTTTTTTACTAGTAAAGTTCAGAATATTAAGAGTAGCAGTCTCACTCCCTCTCCCATTTTAACAGATTCTTTTGCCTGTTCACCTCAACTGACCTGCTTTCAACCTGTTACACTGTCCTCTCTCGCAAAGATATTCCATGAAATCCACAATCTGCCCACTAGACGCTGTGCCCTTCAACCCCTGCTGAAGAAGAGAGACCTAGACCCCACCTTACAAAATGACTACTGACCTATCTCTAAACTCGCATCTCTCTCAAAACTCCTGGAAAAAGCCCTTCCCCATCAACTTCTTCCATACTTCCAAGGGGAAACTGTGGAAGAGCATTCCCCTCACAGTCAAATCTGCTCCTTCTACCATGCCTACGCATTTACGTTAAGGCGGCACATGAGGGAAAAATCAGGTTAAAGCCGCACTTTTAAAACTGCACTGTTTGCAGTTGGCTTAGGCCTGCTTATTCTGATTCAGATGCTTGTATGAAGCATCCTGATATGTGGCTTCCAGCAGCAGGAGCTTGTACTTTTACTAAAAAGCAATACAATCTTTCATGAAATGCAGATTATAGAAATTATAGAGTGTTGTCAGGAAAAAAATCTGTCAGATTGGAAGTAAAAACAGGCTGTCTGCCGCTGAGCTCAGACCTTCTCAGTCTATATCCTCATTGCGTGTGTTTGCAAGGTCACAGGGCTAGACAGCCAAAAACACACTCGCGCACACACACGCATACACACAAACACATTAACTGATCGTGCCGCCAGAGAGGGGATTAGGCTGAGAAGCCGACAGGGTTAGGAGGGTTAGGGTAAAGTCCTTGCGTGCGTGCGTGTGTGTGTGTGTGTATGCACAGAAGGTGGGAGTACCACACACTGTCATGCTACACGCTATCTGAATTAAAACCGATTTATAATTTACTCTCTCAAGAAGAGCCAGCAGCTGCACATGGAACAAAAGGTGATCTATAAAAAACAAACATCTACTTATTTAAATTTGAAAACATTACAATAGAATCTCAACAAAGCCATTCAATGTAGTTGTGAACTGACAAGCAGCCACTTTTCAAGCGTGAAGCGTTACAGTATGCTTGAACTTTTGCTGATCCCAGAGGGAGGATTCATTGTTAAGCTTGGCTTCCTCCACATGGAGATTCAAGTCAAGGAGTGCACAGAATAGCAGCTGTATTGATTTGGCATCTTGCTCAAGTACTTTACAGTGACACTTGAGATTGTAAAAACATACCCAGGGAATATGCATTTCCTTCTGGCCAAGTGTGAACTGTGGGTAAGGGAATTTATGCTTGCCATAGAAAATCTGTGGTCATAAATCGGTCATAAATTGATTTACTCAACAAATGTTGAAAACTGATCAACCATCCCTTGCACTTTTTGTCTCCAGGGAGCAGAAGAGACAGAGTGAGGAGCAACTGTCCAAGCTAGAAGACTCCGAGAAGGGGCACAGAGCAAAACTGCTCAGGTTTGCTCCTCTTTCTGTTTCTCCACACTCCATCCTGATGAATTCCCAGTTACTCCAACTTTCCCACAATCCCAACACTCATCCCACTCATTCTTCTCCAATCATTCTCTTCCTGTGCTCCATCTTCTTCCTCCCAAAGAGACGTGGCTATATAACTGTCAGCTCTTTGATGATTTGGGGAGCTCTTAGGCTCCATAAAGTGCCAGTGACGCAGCAGAATCTTGTGTGGAGTTGGCACGACAGATGGAAGCACTTCTTAGTTGGCGTGAAATCACGTTTTTCTCTCTCTGTCTCTCTCTCTCTCACTCACACATACACACACACACACACACACACACACTCATCCTCCGTACACATATGGTACTGTAGTGCGATGGTAGTTCATCACACTAACACAGAGGCAGACTAATGTGTGTCACACACACCCAACCCACATGTGTATACCCACAAGGCCTCTCATCTTTCCATGCAGGCGTTAACTGTAGGGTGTGTATTTTTTCACATGGTATCTGCTGGTATTCCCTTTCTAAGACACTGGCAGCCTGATGTGTTCAATTATACTGTCGATTTATTTCCCCTCCCACACCACAGCCTCTGATCTAACCCTCTGGCTCCTATACAGCTCAACATAAAGCAGCACTCCACTGGGGCGGTGGAAGGTATTTCAGAAGGGATGAGAGGTGGAGGAAACATCCCCCACACCTGAGAGAAAATGTAACAGGAGACATCAATTTAGTAAATTGCCCAGGAATGGAGACCATAGGTGCCAAAAGACAATATTTAGGTGGTCAAAACACTTTGGCTTCTGCAGGGAAACCAATGAGTACATGCTTTCTAATGCTGTAGTTAGTGATTTTGAAATTGAGCTTTCTGTGAATCTGTCCAGTTACGCTGGGTTAAAATCATTTCAAATAGGTTTACTTGAATGTCCCTGTAATTTTCTTTGATATGATCCTATAAAACCGATAAAAGAGACGAGAACCCATATCTTTCTGTGTTTGACGCCACTTTGGAGCTCTGTTGAAGTTCTGTTTTTCCCAAAAAAACCCAAACAAACATTTCTTCCTGCTTGTTTCCTAATAAAGGGAGGATATCGATGACCAGCTCAGATAATATTATAGAGAACAATCACGCTCATTATTTTCTCCCATGTGTTTTCATGAATGAAGTAAATTGCAGCGATTTGGTGCTTGTGACACACCTTGTCTAGTTATAGGAAACAAAAACAATGAGAGGAGTCCCAGTTTTACTGTCTGGTTTGTCTCACCTAGTTGATTCTAGGCTTTGAAAAGCCCGATAAGGCTGAAGAATAAACGGCTTCTCTCTTATCTACCAGACTGTCTCTGATGCTTACACCCACACCCCGTATAGAGTCACTCTGTGCCTATGTGTTTGGGCAACTGCTGAAAACATGCATTCACATTGCACCTTTCAAGCGCAGTTCCTGCGTGTGCACTCATCCTGTGTCTTTTTTGATAGGTTGCGGGTGGAGCTGGAGGAGACACATGAGAAGTGGTCTTCATGCCAACAAAGATGCGATGCCATACAGAAGCAGCTTTCAACTTGTGAGCGGAGAGAGGAGCAGATAAACCGGAAGTACTTTGCAGCTATGGAGGACGTGACACAAACGAGGAAAGCTCTGGAGAGTATCCAGCAGGAAATGAGAGAGCTGGAGAGGCAAAGGTGACGATTATGATCCAATTGTGTTCTATTCTGTTTTATAGGAGTTACAGGTACATAAAAAATAAAAAATAAACAAACAGGGGACAGGGGCCTCGTAGCTCAGGAGATATGCTGTAGCATTTCTTGTCTTTACACCTATAAAGTTTCATGACTGTACCTTGAAAGATTGTGATGCTGCTGACAAAATCTGTCCACAGACAGCAGCCAAAGTACTTAAAACTGCCTTTATAGTAGATTTTACTATGATGAAACACACACACACACAAATTCAAAAAATGAAAATAAAAACACCCTCTCTGTGACGGCTGGTAAAAGGTAGCGAAACAAAAGCACTTTTTTTTTCTTGATGCAGACAATTTAACAGCCTCCACCGATCCCCAGTGAGCTGTGAAAGGACACGCTGTTCACTGGTATTTCTTATACTTCTCACATTACAGACTTTTACTACACATCTGCAGCATCTTATCTTATCACCACCCCTTCTGTGCTTCCTCTTAGCACACTACCTGTTGACGCACACCCCTAAAACACGCATTCCACTCTACAGTATGTGCAACACATTATCCTGTCTCTGCCCCACTTAAGCAGAAGATATTCATGGGTGAATATTTAAATGTGTTATTTATACTTTATATTATCTACAAAGCCATTTAGTAAGTATATGTGAAAAAGACTAAAAACTAGATTAAAAGTAAAAGGGGCAGCTATGTAGTAAAGTCAGACTTAAAGCCAATTTACTGCCACTGCTCAGTTGCAGCAACAGGGATAATTCATCCCCATTACGTTAACTTGGAACAGCAGCTCTTTAAATAGCTGCTGATGAAAAGCAGTGGTGAAGTGACAGTGAAAGGACAATCTTAGCAGCCAGCGGGCAAAATTTTCCCCAGGCCAGAGTAAGCCTGAGGGGGTGGTGAGATTGCAGGATGGACAAGAAGGACAGTGAAGAGGGATGGTGAAGAGAGTAGAAGGAGGCTGGGGAAAGTGAAGGAATTAGAAAGAGAGGATGGAGTGAAGGAAAGAATGAAGCACGTGGTTGAGGGAGGGAGGTAGCAGGCAAGGAGTGTTTCAGGGAGGAGGGAAAGAGACCGTGACTGTGGTTTCAGTGGTTACTTCACACACTGTCTGGCTTTCGCATGCACACAGCATGGGTCACAGGGGCCACACACAATCTACACGCTCTCTCTCACACACACACACACACACACACGCACACACACACATGAAACATGACAGCATGAACTTGATTCAGTATAGCTGACACAAAGCTAAAAACAGAGGGATGGGCCAGAGAGGAAAAGTGGAGGGAGAAGGAGGGAAAAAAATAACAGTGAAAGTGGCCAAATGTGGCGGCGGTGTGTGTGTGTGCGTGTGTGGTGGTGGTGGTGGGGGGGGGGGGAAAAAAGTCAGGGGGGGCCGGGGGTTTCGGGGGGCTTCCCGGC
>VUQK01039060.1:59980-85757 GCA_015106715.1 Bujurquina vittata
GGTGTGTGTGTGTGTGTGTTGGGGGGGGGTGGTGGGGGGGGGGGTAAAAAGTCAAGAGAGGTCAGGAGTATCTGTGTGCTTCCTCGTCCATAAATGGGTGAGGACTTGTTTCAAGTGGTTTCAAGCAGTAGAGATTTCGTGACAAATATGAACTCAAAAGCGCTCCTTCTTCCCCTACAGAGAAGCGGTTTAACACCTCGGGGGTTTTACTCATGTAGGCTAATAAAAGAATAGAAAAGATTTATTTCGACCGCACATCCAAGATATCTCCTTCATCTGTGTTTACCCCTCTCTTTTTTTTTCTGGCTTGTCTCTTGCTGTACTCTTGATCTTCTCAGGGTTTTCTTGGGTGGAAAGTATTATATCATACTCGTCTGGTTCTTGAACTTTTATTATGGCTCTCCGTCCTTTTTATTAACGGTTCATAAATTGCTATTGCTGTAAATTCATGTCTTTTTTTTTTCTTCTTTTTTTTTTTTAACAAGGCAGACCATTTGTGCTTTGAAAGCTTTGAAAGCCTGGGTGAGTGTGAGAAGATTCAAGTCTTTGAAATTTTAATCATCTTTCCAGGTGGAGCGTTATGTCCCTGAGGATGTATTATGTCAGCGGAGATTCCTGTTAGCTGTTTAGCTACTTTGTTTATTCACAAATACACACAAAAAAGTTGAAATTGCCTTTGTGATGTCCTGTAAATCATTTCAGTTCTTTGTCTGCGTGCGTGCGTGCGCACAGATTTTATCAGCGCAAAGTAGACAAATAGAGTGTACCTTTTGATGAGGCAGCAGCCACAGCACACACACACGCACACACATTCGCTGCACACAAACGCATTTGCCTGTCCTTAAAAGCAGCGTGGCGTGTGAGTGAATGAGAGAGTGTTCCCGGATTTTCCCATCATTCCTCCGTGTAATCCCCCCAGACCTCCTTCTGAGGGCTGAACTTGCACGCTCATGCTCCCCGGGGGGTCACACATGGCAACAGACGCACACGCATGCACTCACACACTCACTGCAAATTTAAAAGGTCCGATAGGCTGCATAACTGCAGGGGTCTACTTATTTGATAATCAGAAGGGAATTATATCTGACAGTGAGACGCATACACACGCTGCTGAAACCACTCACATAGAGGCATACACAAATACCGTATGCATCAGCAGTTTGTTACATATTAAGTCCTCAGCTTCATAAAACTGTCAAATCCTCACTTGGAGGGTTGTTTTTCATGAGCGAAGCTGAAAAATGTCGGCAGGCTCTGTGCTTTGAAAGCACACATAGTAAGAAAAAGCAATTTCTCAGCAATTATACAATAATACTTTGCTAAACAGCTTCATATAAGCAGCGGCCATATGACACCAGTTCTCGCTTCTCTACAGCAACTCGGGTTATCAGTCACAGCACATTTAAAATGACACTTGAAACACGTTTCGAACAGCTTAACGTCAAATAATCTGTTCAAAATATTACTGCCTTGTCACTGCTGCCCAGGACTCTGCAGTGACACTGAAACCACCAACTGATGGGTCGTTTACCAGGAAGATAACTTAAGCTACAGTTGCTGCTTGTTTGTGGGCCTCTCTGGATTCAGTTTTGAATTTAATAACTGAAAAGCCGCTTTATTGAGTTGCAATCAAGTGGCCATTGAAAAATATAATTATGAATTCCATTTCTCTGTCTCTTTGCTTCTTGGGTTGCTTTATCCATCATGGCTCATTATCCATTTGCACTGTGAAGTGCTGTCTGATCAGTATTTGAAGCATCTGGCTGAATCTGAGCACAGAGTGTAGTCTTGTACACTTCAAAATTCATCCTGCTGCTTCCTCCGCTCTCATTGTGCCTGCTGTATAATGACAATAAAGGCATTCTATTCTGTTCTATCAGCAGTCACATCATCAATAACCTCTGGTGACCCAGTTCCGGCTCTTATAGATATTTTCTGGTAAACTCTAATCTGACCTTCTTGTTCAGAGTAACTAATGGTTTGCACCTTGTTGTAAATTCCTGTATTTACATTCATGAACGCATTTCTTAATTATACGCCTGAACAATGATAGTTTTACCTCCTCGGGAGTGTTTGTCATGCAACAGCTGTGTGGCAGGCAGAGTAGGACTCATCTTCATGCACTTTGTTTTCTGTGGTCTTTCACGTTGCTGAGCTGCGCAGGGCGTTCACTCTTTTTTAAGAATGAACCAGATTGTTGATTTAGTCCCTCCTAAAGTTTTTGCTCTGTCTCTGAAAGGTTGATTGTGTTTTTCAGCCTCATGACAGCCTCCCTCACTGGCTCTGATATCTCGTTGGGTTTCATATTTAAAATTACAGCGAAAAGCTATAATATAGCTTTGAGTCAGCTTCTGATATTATATCTGCTTCATTTGTCAAGAAATACTAATAGGGTCACAGGCCTCACCTGGTTATGAGACTGCTTGCCATTTGTCCAATTACTTTTGAGCCTCTGAAAATGTGGGACTGTGTATAAAATGACTGTAATTCAAGGTTTGGGTTTTGTTTTGTTTTTTGTAAAACCTCTTGAAATTAAAGCGGAGGAGGTCTGCATTTCAATCACATTCATGAATGTTTGAAATCCACCATGGTTTGTGTACAGAGGCAAAACTACAAAAACTGTCTTTGTCCACCAAATTATGAACCTGACGGTAATTAGCTCTCAGCATCACTCTGACAACAAATACTTTCTTGTCCTTCACACTGAAACAAGTGGAAGTATTGATCTAATACTTCTATGATTGTATTAATGTAATTGACCCATCTAGGATTTTTTGAAATTAGAAAATACTTTGAATTGTCTGCTTCTTTATGTATTTTCACCCTGGTGGAATTGTGCAAAGATTGTGGAGGTTGAGCTCTGGGCTCTTTTTTTGTCATTAACGTGCTGCAGTGGGTGCTGTGAGTGGACTGCAAGTGCTAAAGAAACTGCAGGTTTTTTTCATATATCATGGGGGCTTTAAGCAGATGGCTTATGCTCATGTTATGTGGAGTATGCAGATGCTAAAAATGGGTCTGCATTTTTTTTAGAGGTATCAATTTCAAACATATGTAAAAAAAAAATGCTTGCATGCTTTCTTAATATTTGTTTAATAGCGCACTCAAATCAAATTAGGCCCTTCTGCAGATACCATACCAACAACCACCCCCCACACCCCCATCATGAGAGTGCAGCCATGTGCGTCCTCATGCGCGTGCGTATGCCTCTCTGACATGTACCTTCGATCGTGCCTGTCTCCTCCTACAGGCTTTCCATCAAACATATCAATTATCTATGATGTTTAGACCAAACACATTCAGATAGCAAATATTTAATTCATCAAAACCAGCATTAGTTCTGTAGCGTGATACTGTTTGTTGAGTCTACATTTGTTTTAAGAGAAGAGTCTAAGATTAACGCAACACCCAAGCACACAGTTATAATGTCATATCCCTACATCCGTGTTTGTTCGTTTTGAAAACATAGCATATAGTTAGCGGTGTTATGTAGCCTACCAAAAATGGCCAAATTACAACGTATGCGTATTTTATTTCGTATCCTAAGATTTGTTTGTGGTCAGAGGCCATGGGTCTTGTTAAAGTTCACAGCAATACACTCTTAAGGGATGTTCTCAGCTAGTCAGCAGGTGTATGCCATAAAATACATTGTGTTAAGACGTGATGCTACAACAAAGACATATTATCTCCACTGAGATCAATTTGGATACACTCAGATAAGTTTATTAAAGGTATTAGCAAAGTACAAATTCTTCCCCATCACATGCAGAAAAACATATATAGTTTTGTTTTTTTACTTTAGTTTGTCATTTGTGTTTTAAAATCCAAACTTAAAACTTCTGAATACTGTCTTTTTTTTAATTTGACCATCATAAAGCCCATTGACACGGTGAAAGCATTATTGCAGTAGGCTCTTTTCTTCTTGGTCTTGATTTGTTTACTTTAATAAAAACTCTTTTGTTTGGAAGTCAAAATGACACATTGACCATAAAGCATACTTCTATACTGTTTTTCATTAACACAGATTGTAAGCCATAACGAGACATTTTTGCTCATCAAAGTCACATAACACCTTTTTCACAATAGACCAGAGCAATAGTCTGATCACCCAGAGATTTTTATTTCTCCTGTAATGTTGGGGCCCACAAACACTGGGCAGTCGTGAGGAAATTAGTGGCAGCTACTGTTGTAAGAAATGCAGATGCGTTAACAGAAATACAGGAGAGCTGTAAGAACTCTGGAACACCTTTAAATGGGAGTCAGATCTTTGCCTCAAACTGGCCGCTCTTGGGGATTGTTCATCCTTGTCTCTCTGTCTGCATCTATTTTTGTGCTTCGTTGTATTGGTGTGATTGTGTGTATGTGTGTGTGTGTGTGTGTGGGGTGAGTAGGCTGATGCGATTAGCCAGACCCAGTGGAGTGAATAATATTGTGTCTGCCTCGAACAGGAAGAGATGGAATATAGCTGTTGCTCTTTATTGTTATACTGTAGTTCATCTACACTGCAGTCAGATATGGACAGAGTCATCTGTGTGCATGCCTGCACACAAAGATATCCCCCAACACAAACACTTTGCTTATACAAATGATTCCACTTACGCAACACGCAGTCATTGTTGCGTAGGCCTTAATCTTTTTTATGCATGTGTGAATTCTCATGCCACTTTGTGTGTGTTTGTGCATGTGCCACAACGTCTTTGGTCTTATAAATTTTTCTAAGATTCGTATGTGTCCACAGGAATCACCGATTTTTGTTTGGTATTTGTTTTCTAAGCCTCGCTGTTGCTCAGGGTTTTCTCAGAGAGCCTTTTCTGCAAATTACTTTGTATAAACATTTGCAAAAAAAAAAAAAAGGCCAGCTCAGCTTTGGCCTTGAATTTTATGCTCCTTCACATCTTATCAGGCAGGCCAGCTGCTGAAATGACATATGATATTTGGACACAAGATCAACAAATCAGTGAGGTTTACCCTTTCTAGCTGTCTCAGCTTTATCCCCCACATTCTTTCTTTCTTTTGGATCTTTTTGTCTGTATATGGGCCATACTGTAGGTGGTTTATGTGTGTATTTTATTTTATGCTTTTATGCTTGGATTTCTCCATTACAGAGTGAGCATAGAAAGTCTTTGTCAGAATCAAAAGCCTTTGATGCACACAGTTGGTCAAATTTTATCACAACAGTCTGGTTTTAGGACCAGATGGCTGTTTACATCTGCGACATCAAGTAAGGAGAGGAGTTATCTAGTCCTAGGGCAGTTGTTATTTGAACATGGCTTCAGATGTTGCAGGTGACCTAATGGTACCCCCGCACCACCACCACCACCATCACCACCCCTGCCATTTTCCCCCCACACAGAGGATGCTTGCTTACTGTTGTGATGTTTAGATAATGGGAGAAAAATTGCATTAGGTGTGCACTAGGTCATTTTTATTGCAAAGCAAGATATTTTTAATGGGTGAACTGTATGTATTTACAGGGAGAGTATGCTTGAGTCTCACAGCAGAGCCCTGGCTGTGATGAAGGAAGACTTCACTCAGCAACTGGCCACAAAGGTAACTCTTTATTAATATGAACAGCAACTTTTTATTAATATTGATTACACAAAAATAAAAAAGATGCTTATCAGATATGCAGTAAGCCAGTATGTGGTGTGAGCCAGGCCCTTTTTTTTTCAGAGGATTATTATTTATTCCACCCTTTGTTTTGCAAAAATGTCCCATTTGTCTCCACACTGCACTGCACAGGGCCGTGAGCAGCCTTGCAGCATCTTTGGTTTGTCTGATTATTTTGATGTGGTCAAACATTTACAGGAACATGGCATAGCTGAATTATGTGGAGGGACAAGATTAATAACAGTCCTATAAAATAGAGCCAGTCTTAGATGCATGGTCAGCAGTAGATGACAAAAGATGTAATTTGTACTGTGCCGTGTTTCAATTTTGTATAATGAAATTAACCCGGTGACTGCATAACTTTGACGGTTAGTTCCTCTGTGTTGAAGTAACAAGACATTTAGGAGAGCATCCAAGCTGTTGTCACAGTTCAGAGGAGTCTAATATGGAGAATCCTGACACACACACACACACACACACACACGCAAAATGTGGACAACATTACGAGACTCCAGGACCACCAGTCTGTTGAACACCAGATAAACTGAACACATTAACATTCGGACACACAAAATCAAACTGTCGCTGTTTGACTGGTGGCATAAGTCACCGAGGTTTAGCTGTATGTCACAACAGAGAGGGCATTTCACCAGGAAAAATAGGAAATTAAGCTGCTTTCATATTTTGTTCCTGTCTCATTTCCTTCTTTTTTGTTTTTGCCAATTAATGTTTATATGGGAAAATACAGATGCACATTTAGCAGTGCTGCACCATTGCTTGAGAAAGATTGCGACTAAAATATTTGTGAACAGACAGGAATCACAAAAGCATGTTTTACTTGATATATAACACATCTTCACCGCGATCCCAGCTCTGCTGCACCCTTAAGACACATTTAAGCCCATGAATTGCATCACAGAAAACTCGCTAAATCTTTAAACCTCTGTTCGTAACAGTATGCCAGAGGTTGAAAATTTGTCTTACTCTGAAGTTACATTTACAGCGATTTATGGTGCTTCTGGTGTTCTGTCTGTTCAGTCTGTAAGACCCCCCCCCCCAGCCATTTCTGTCGTTAGACCCATCTGTCTGTCTGTCAGCACATCTGTTAAGGAGCTGAAGAGAGAGCGGATGAACAATCTGTTTTCGCTAGGCTGACTAACAGCAGAAAATTACTTGACAAAAATAGTTTTCACGTAGGCTCAGCAGGAAGAAATCAGCATTGTTGTTATGTATTGATTAACCAATTTTACAGCAAAGGCTTTCAGTGACACCAGAAAGCTTGTGAAGTTGCTGATTGCCTTCGGAGAGCTTTGGTCAATCATTGCAGGGCTCGTTAAAAGGTTTTTCCAACAGAAAACTACTGAATATTTGTGATATTGAAATGACTCCCTTTGGAGAAAACTCTTTATTAATTCCATCAAAGGAAAACAGAAATTGAGGGGCAAAATAAACGAAGGCCAACAAAACACTTTCTAAAATTACAGTCAGGGTCATAATTTATTAGATGGAGACACAGTTTTTACTGTTTTGCTGATGTACACCCCCACAGTGCATTTTAAAGCAAACAATCATGAATGAGATTGAAGCCCAAACTTTCAGCTTTTAATTCAAGAGGTAAAAATTTAGCATTAAGTGTTTTGGAATTACAGTCATTTTGATTCATAGTCTTCCATTTTCAGAGGCTCAAAATGAACTGACATGCAGTCTCATGACCAGGTGAGACCTGTTCCCTGGTTACTTGAGGCCCAAAGAGATCTCCGTGCAAGTGAGGAAGGCCATCAAGGGGCTGATGACAAAATTATTTGCATGCTTAAGAAAAACAACTTCACATCTAACCAAGTAAGGGACACTCTAGAGGAGGCAGGTGTCTAATTAATAGATGCCTTCATGAATGTACTCACAGAGTTTACAACAAGATGCAAACAAAGTGATTGCATTCAAGAACAAGAAGGTCAGATTAGATTTTACCAGAAAATATCCAAAAGAGCCTGAACTGTTCCAGAAAAAATAACCAAGATGAACTTGTACTAGAATGATGAAAACATAAAAGTATGTAGAAAAAGAGAGACATCTTATGATCTGAAGCATACGGCATCATGTGGCTGTCAGTGGGACCAGTGGGTCACTAGTGTTTATTGATGATGTGACTGCTGATAGAAGCAGCAGGATGAATTGTGAAGTGAACAGGGCCATGCTCTCTGCTCAGATTTAGCCATCTTTCCATCCATTCTCTTCCACTTATCCTTTTCAGGGTCGCTGGAGCCTATCCAAGCTATCCTAGGGCGAGAGGCAGGGTGCACCCTAAACAGGCCGCCAGCCTGTCACAGGGTTAACACAGAAAGACAGACAATCATTCACACCTATGGGCAATTTAGAATCACTAATTAACCTAACCCCGATAACTGCATGTCTTTGGACTGTGAGAAGAAACTGGAGAGCCCGGTGAACCCACGCAGACACGTGGAGAACATGCAGACTCCACACAGAAAGGGCCGGGCCAAGGTGGATTCAAACCCAGACCTTCTTGCTGTGAGGCAACAGTACTAACCACCGCACCACTGTGGATAATGACTCAAAGCATACTGCAAAGACAGTTCTAAGGGTATAGAAATGGGATATTCTTGAATGGCCAAGTCAGTCACCTAATCTCAACCCATCTCTTCAGTTCCTAAAGGTGGCTGCAGTAAAGGCCCGGCAGAGCATCTTAAGGGAGGAAGATTTGGAAAATTTGGGACTGTGTATAAATATGGCTGTAATTCATAAACAGTTAAGGCAATTTTTTTTTCCAAAGCCCCTTGAATTCAAGCTGTCCGCACTTCATTTGCAGAATTGATTTAGGCATTGTACCCTTAAGCCTTAAAAAACAAGTGTGAGACACAAATGTAACACTTGAACACAAATAGCATAAATACACATAGATGTGAAGACACTGACGCATACTTGATTTGCGCTAAGACACTTCCCACACAAACATCCATATGGGTTATTGTTCATTCTGGGCTTCCTGATTTCACATGAATTTATACCCATGAAAAGGAAGCGGCCACTCTGGTGCGCTTTTTAAATACAAACGACAGCTGTGTACATACACACACACTCACTCACACAAGGATATACACATACAAACCATCCATGCTCTTCACACGTACATTCAGCCAGCAAAGAGGAAGTGGTGTTTTCTCATTTCATCCAACACACGCAATCTTAGTCTCTCATACAGTTTAACAAACCAAAACCATAATATGCATGCACGCACAAGGTCAAATACACACATTTTCACACGCCAATCTGCCCTTTTTTTTCGCTGACACCCACAGTCACTATTTTTCTTGCACTTGAAGGCAAAAATGCACACAGACACATGCACCAGATAAACACATACAAAGTCACAATGGTCCCAGTCCCTGGCACTGGTGCTTGCTTTGTCTGATCTCTTGTGCTGGTGGAAGGAAAACAAGGTGGCCTTGGCCAAGCCTGGCTAAAAATATGTCGCATGCAACTCTGGTCCCGCTCTCAAAGCTGGTGTTTTATGTTCCAGCAATTCTTTTTTGGACTGCGAGAGTATTGTGACAAGGCCAGTCACACTGCTATCATTGTGGCACTCTCTAACAAAGCGATCCTCTCACATAGTATGAAATGAGTTAAGACATTGTCTCTGTTTTGAGCTTGCATTGCAGCTTTTATCAAAAGCATCTAATTAGATGTTAGAAATTTAATAGTGAAGAGGCAGATCACAGAGAAATCACAGAGGAACTACATTTTACACAACTTCGTGTGGGGTTTGCTGGCCACACATTTTCAGGTTGCTTGTTTGTTTTTACCCAGTTGTTTGATATACCACTTTTATTATTTTCTGTCTGTCTCGTGTGTCTTTTTTTTGTTTTACACTGACAAAGCCTTGCGTGACCTTCCTCCTTCCTGTTTATGTGACGAAGAACTCCACACTTGGTCTGAATCAGAGGCCGGCCTGAGGATGTTCTTTGTCTCAATGACAAAGTCTCTTTCTGTCTTAATTAGCGGTGCCGTTGTGCAAGTGCAGTACTGTTGTATGTAGGCATAAACATATCTACGCTGGTCTCGTGTAAATGTTTTCTTTGTGTTTGCCTCTGATTTTCTAGCTGTCTGCTTCCCTAGAAGAGCAGAGATCCCAGAGTTCATTGCACCTGAGGGAGCAGATGGAGAAGCTACGCAGGGAGGTGGACCTGGAGCTGACAGCTGACAGGAAAAGGAACCAGTTACTGCTTCTGCAGTTCCAACGAGACAGGTCCCAGCTTCAGCAGAAGGTGCATAGGTGTTAGGCAAACATGACCATTTAACATGTCACATTCCATTACATAAATGGGAGCAAGATGCATGTAGCTCTTAAAGCCTTTGTTCAAAATATTGAGCTTTTGTGATTGTCTTTTTCTGTTTTTGTTTCTTTTTTAGTTTTTTCCTTTGTATCTCATCTTTCATTCACTGTATTATGAGAAAGAAATCTGAACAGATGGCAAGCAGACAGATTATTCTGAAGTTGCAGATAAGAGGACAGAGCATGTGCTTCGCTGAGTACATCCATCGTTCTTGTGTTCTCTTTTGTAATTTGCCATCTGTCAACTTTTTCCTTTCTCTTTTGGCCATTTTACTTCTCTGTGTGTCTGTCTTTGTTTGTTTACTCTCTCTGACTTTGCGGCCTCTAGAAATGTAAGACCAGGATCTGCTTGCACCAGCTTTTTGTAAAACTTAGTTTCTGTGTGTAAAGTTCCTTGTGAGTAGTAGCTCATTTCAAAGTAGGGAAATACATGTTGGATTTTGCACTCCTGTAGCTGGCAAATTGTTGGTGTGGTGATTTAGTGCTCACTATGCTTAAAAGTCTTGTAAGATTTAAGCATACCATACATTTAAAAGAAAAGACAAAGTCTTCACAGGACTCTATGGAGTCCTTGAAAAACACAATTCAGTACGGCTATATTTAGCAAGGATAACATGACGTTATCGTTTTCTGTGTAACTTTATCAGTCTCTCACATCATGTGGGTGAATTTTGTCCCCGTCTTCTTAAAACATTGCTTCAGTTCACTGAGCCATTTATTTATGGTCAGTTTTCTTAAGGTCCCACCACAGCATTTCAGTCAGGTTGAGGTCAGGACTTTGACTGGTCCATTGATTCTTTTCTTTTTCAGCCATTCTGTTGTAGATTTGCTGCTGTGCTTGGCATCATTGTCCTGTTGCGTGACCCAGTTTGGGCCAACTATCGGACACATTTGACTCTAGAATACTTTCGTATACAGTAAACTCAATAACCCAGGTCCTGTCGTTGCAAAAGCAGGCCAGGTCATCACCCTTCCACCACCATCCTTGACAGTTGGTATGAAGTGTATTTAGAGCCTAAGATGTGTCTCTTGGGTTCTTTGGAATCTTTTACGTGCATTTGATTATCAGCACTTGGCTGCTACTTTCACTCTTATGCTTCAGTGACCTAAAAACTGGTTGGTGACCCCATGGCAACCTTCATTTTCTAAGAAATAATGTGTATTCCCCAACCAATTGGCGAGTGGTTGCTGGAGGGTACATGGTAAAATTAATTGCAAAGAGGGTACTACACCAGTTTCCTTGCAGCTGTTTTGGTCACTAGCAGGCTGTCGGAGTTGCCCTCAATTTGCACGAATGATGCCAACTTCTCAACAAACACTAGCCAACAACTCACCCTAGCAGTAGTGAATCCTGAAGAAATATGACACAAACCAGAAACGGAGAACATTTGCCTTCAAAGTAAAAGATGTACCATTTGAAATGTGTTGGTTGCAGAGGTAAGGTACAAATTGTACTTTGAAAGCAGATGTTTTGTTTTTCTGTGCAAACTGTGGATGAACACAGTGAGCTGCAAGTGTCAAAGCAATTGCAAGGAGGTTTTCGGTGCTGTTCCATATACCTCTTTGCTACTAGTTTTACCTAGTGACTGCCAGCAATGTCTGGGGCCTTAATTCCTGTGAAAGGAGTAAGGGTATCCTTTATCTTTCACACACTGCTTCTACTCTTTGTTTATTAATGTTAAATCAATACTGACATGGTGCATTGACTTTAAAGACCTGGTAAGCGATTATTTTATTACATCCTGAAATTTAAAACCATGACTGTAAAACTAGTTATATGTCCTTTGACACAGAATTGCAAGAAAATACTGGGATTTGTGCATTCATTACTCATTAAATGTGGTCACCTTGAGGTGACGTTGTGATTTGGTGCTGCATAAACTAAATCGAATTTCACTGGTCTGATGTTGATCTAAGTCAAAATGATAGAGAAACGTAATGTGACTAAATTAATGATTCAAAACAATGTTAGGTTTTTTTTCTTATTGAGCACATTTAGTAATCACTCACTGTGCAGGCTGAAAGAAGTTAAACAACCACTGAATGTGGTAACTTGTAGAAGTTCCTCTAGCTGTTTATGAAACTTTCTTAACAATAAAGAGGAGTCTTAGACCATTTCTCCACTGAGACTATATCAGTTCCTCAATATGTTATAGAAGATTTTCTTTAAATAACCCTCAATTCATGCCACAGCATTTCAGAGTCCTAAAAGTATGACTCAGTCATTCTGAAACATGAATTTTCTTCTTTTTCAGTCATTCTGTTATTGACTTACTTTTGTGCTGTTATTATTTTATGGCAGGGTATTGACTGCTGCCCTGCTATTCTCCAGTAAATATCTTAATGCAATTTTCAATTAATTCTTCTTTTGGTGAATTCAGGCTGTCTAAGCCCTTTATTAGAAAAGTAGTCCCCAAGCATGTTGCTGCCTCCACCATGCTTCACTGTTAGGATGAGTTTGGTGTTGGTGTGCAGTGCCTTTCTCCAACTGTGCATTTGTGCCACAAAGATTAATGTTTTTATCATCTTTCTGCAGAAAAGAAAGATGATTTTTTTATCTGGGTAGTGGTTTCCTTCCCGGTGGCCATCGCAAAACATTTTTTTTCACGTCTTCGGGATTGCACATTGTGGTCTGGGTGTGATCCTTGCACGGGGGAGGGGGGCCTACCTGTAGAGAACAGCAACTGATTCTAGTGATTTTCCTTCAATTGTAAACAGTGTTGTCTTATTGTGGATTGATGAACACCCAGGTCTTAAGGGTTGCATTTTCAGCATTTCTAGTTTTTAAGCCCTCTCTCTTTTTTAAGCAGAGCAGAATTTAATTAGCTTTGTGTGTGCGTGCTTAAGTGCGTGTGTGCGTGAGAAGTTCACTTCCTTTTTCCAGCTTCAGCTAAGAATGATTGCTCTATAGGTTCTCTGTCAGATTTTATATCCAGACAGTGTAGGTGAGATAACAGTAAATAATGATGCATGGGTTAGCAGGTTTCCCCCACTCATAAATATATATCCACCCACATCAAAACTGCTGACACTATGACACAACAACAAAACACAAAGCAGGCTTAAGATCACAAATCTGACAAGTGGGGAATTTGCCCAGCATAGTAAAATGCTAAATTCCCCCCCTCAAGCCCTTCAGCTCCTACTGTGTCTGTCACTGCTAATTCCCTTGCTACCCACTTCTTGAACAAAGTCTAGACGAGGTCAAAGAAAACATGTCCCCAATATATGAAGCAGAAACCGTTGAAGCTTTTCCACTTTTGTGTCGCTTCAATTTCCCTGTAATCCTTGAAAGATATTTTAATGAGTCAGTCTCAAAATTACAAAATGCCAAAGAGCGTTATTTCAGTAGACCCACATCTCGAAACTCTCCTTTCCTGCTTAAATCGCTTTTTTGTTTACTAGAAATAACAGATTAAAATCTTATCTTCTTATCTAGTTGGAGGAGAGTGAAATGAAACTTCAGGAACTGCAAGAGGACCTGCAGCAAGAGAGGAGGAGCAGGGAGGACGAGTGGAGAACGCAATATGAGGAGAGGAGGAGGAAAGAGGAGGAGATACAGCATCAGGCGACAATACATCTGAGCCAGGCTAAAGCAGAACTAGAGCTAATGACTAAGAAGAATGCTGAACTACAAGAAGAGGTGTGTATTGTATTTGTCTAACCATGGATGTTACAAAAGTTTCTCCATTGTTTGGGCTTCAGATGAATATGAAAAACAGAAAAGGTGCATTGGCTTCACATATTCTGCCAGTGTTTTTGTGTGCAAACCCTATTCGCACAGGGCTGGATTACATTAATTAAGTGCATATTTACATTAGCTTGATCACAGTGGAAGGAAGTGAGTGAGAAAGTTTAAGTTGAAGAGAGAGGGGGAGAGCTAGAGACGCTTTGGCAGCAGAGTGGATGGATTTCTGCGCCAGGATGTTTCAAATGGAGCTCAATTAAATTGCGAAGTAACACATAAAGAGATGGAAGCTTGCAAAGAGGAAGCAGGATGGGGTGTACATAGAAAAAGTTCAAATGGAGGAATGAATAAGAGAGGGCCACTGTGTGTGCATGTGTTTGAGGGAGTGAATGAAAGATAGTGAGGGAGCAAATTTTATGAGCAAGAACAAAGACGGGACAGGAAGGAGAGCTTCCTGTAGTGATGAGCAGAACTGACTTTGCCAAACATTTTGTGTGAATGTGTAGCTGTGGATATTTCTGTGTGTGTGTGTGTGTGTGTGTGTGTGTGTGTGTGTGTGAGACACATAGGGGCCATTCTGGAGAGGAGCAGGACACACACACACACACAAACAAACACATCTCACATTTTTAGGATGTGTTTCTCTCAAGCTGAACTTCCCTCCGTTGTTTAACTTTTGTTTTGTGTGTGTGTGTGTGTGTGTCTATCCTGCAGCTTTATTGAATATTGCTTTTGCATCATTATTTCGCTTTCTGGGAAATTTTGTTTCAGAAACTTGTAATTAAAATGTGCAACAGGTATATAAAGAAAGTAATTAAGTCATTTTTGGCCACTCGGGGCTGACAAAACAAGCTGTAAACACAACACAGACATTGTAACACTGCGTATATGGATAATGTGTTACATATTCAACTGTACTGGAGCAATTTTGTCATTTATTTTTCTTATTTTCTCTATTTTAACATCTTACATTTAGTTACATCTAGAGCTATGTCTATTTGCTGTTTGGTATTAAAACCAGCACACCTTCAGACTCTGCCAGGTTTTTCTTCCTCAAACAGTTAACTACTTATAATCATTTACAAAGGAAGAGGACCCAAACACAGGACACAAGGAGCCATTGTCCAAAAACCAAAAGTTTTATTCCAGGCAAAGGTCATGCACATAAGCAGTCAGTGAAGGGAGAGCTAAATGACAGAGTCCAAAAAGAAATGAAGAAGACAACCAGGAACACAGGGACATTTTTTAAGAAAAAAAAAATGGGATTACAAACTGGGAATGCCTGGAAAGCTTGACTGTGGATAGTACAAGTTCTGGCAACTGTAAGGTGAACATGTATATATACTGAAGAGACTGGTTGGCTAATTGAACCCAGGCAGTACATAAAAAGCAGGAAAATAGAGCAAAGGGCAAAATTAAACCAGCTGGAATGAACATGAACAATTAAAACAGGAAATACCTAAAAAAAAAAAGAAATCCATCTGGGGACACCTCTGACATTATGAGAAGTAATTAGAGCCACTGTTAGTTTTTAAGTTTTCATTAGTGCAGCTCTAAACTTCTGATCTTCAGTTGAAACGCACTGCTGAACAGGAGGGGGCATACTGTATAAAAAGACACGCTTTGAACTGCAACAGTTTAAAGTGATATCAGTGAGATAAACAAGGAAGAAAAAGTGCTTCAGGATCATTTGTTTTGCACTTTTATTTGAACTGTTTACTGTACATAGCTACAGAAAATGGATTACGGGCTGTGAAAAATATGTGTCCGCATTTTTTAAGTTGTTAATGTTCAATTAGACCTTCAAAGTACCCGTACGAATCAAAGAAGAGTCATCGGACGAGGCCGGTCCATTCTTACAAAGGTCGTTAAAGTCAAGTCATCTTCTTCTCATCACTCCTTAATCGCCTTGGTTTCCTTTGCATGAATGTCTCATTCATGCAGCTGAGCTTTGTATCGCTACTATCTGTCAGCCCTCTAATGACCTCCCCCTTTCTGTCCGCCCACTGTCTCTTCAGCGACCTCCCGTTCAGAGTGCCTGTCCACATAGGTTAAGCCAGTTCAAGGTGTCCTGATGCCAATTTCACAGCTGACACGCTCTTTTAATGTTACCCGTGGACCCAGTGGCGCCTTCCCCCCACCACCCTGTCTTTCTGTTCCTTTTCATCATATTTAAAGGGTCCATATTTCACTGTGCTATGTCTGTAGTTAAGGCAGATCAGTCAGTATAATCCGTCTAGTTCCTTGTTCTTTCTTTTTCAAACCCAAGCTTTCATCATCCTTTATAAAAGCTGTATTGATCTGTCTAATTTGGAAATGTTTGTGTCTGTGTTGGTTACAGATCACAGGGTTTTGATTATGAACTTGTTATATCATTACACCATTCTGTTGCTAAGATACTGTTGCAGTGTCTGGGCATCTTCCTGAAATGTGTTTGACCACCAGTGACCTTTCACCAACAGTCGTGTCAGGTCGACAATCTGAGAAACTTTATCTAGCCACTTGTGGGTTTTAGATTTATAGGTCTTATTAAAAAGTAAAAACACTCAGAAAATAAAAAGATCATCTGGAAAATAACAGGGTTTGTTGCAAAGCAGTTTATTGAGCAAAAAAGAAAAAGAAAAAAGAAAAAAAAAAGAGCAGAGTGAGCATACAAAGAAGAAAAAATAGCCCAGGATACAGAGGAAAAATCAGACAGAGACAGACGAACTTTGGCCCTCCTGGATCCTCACTTAAGTAGCGCAAAGTGCCACTGACACCTCCTGTCTTTGCTATTTAATCATAAAAAATACAGAAGCATACACACCAAGTATTAATGTGCTCATTACACTGTGAACCACCTCTCTCATGGCAACCATATGGGGCCAAACTCAGTGTTTCCAGAGCTTTCCAGAGCCTGCCTACAACACAACACCTCCCATCTGGGTCGAGTACTCCCAGTATGTTCTTCCCAGCAAACTGTGCTGGGGCCCGTGTATAAGGCATAAACATAGTGGTACAGCATCCCAGAGGTCACGCAGAGTTCAGTTCTTAAGGCACACAGTAACAGTTGTTTTTCCACACAGGTTACATGATATTAGCATCTTCTACATTTTCATTTTATCAAGTGTTACATTACATGCATATGGATAAAACACGCGGCAATAGAGCTGTGCTGTTGTTTAGACAGTATATACATTTAAAGTGATCATTCAGAAGTAGAGTTAGAAGCAGCAAATTGTCTGATTCTGGTCTGTTTCTGTTGCTCTGCACAGACCTCTTCCTGAAAGGGGCGGGTGCAGCAGCAGCTTCAGTTTGATTTAAAGTTATAGACAGTGAAATACAGCTCAAACCCAGGGGTATGCAGGCATGGAGGAAATAATGAGCTTTGTGTTATTTTAAGCTGAAACATACACACTCTGGGGACATGTGGGACTTACATTAACTGGTTAAAAAGGGGTGTTTTTTTCTTTCTTCCCCTCACCCTCTGTCTCGATTTCTTTATGTTGTCTGTTTCTGTCTCAATCACTCTCAGCCCCCACCCGGTCTCTCCTTGTCTCCCTCCTCCCCGCCTCCCGTCTGTCTGCGGCTTTGTTGCAGCTGACCAGGACAAGAGGAAAAGGTCACTCAGTCTGAGGGAACAAACAGCTGACCTTTAACCCCCCACTAACCACTGAGGTCACACAACACAGAGAGCACACACCACATGCAAGGTCAAAAAAAATCTGTGTGTAAATGGATATCTTTGCGCTTTCTGCACATGTTTGCATGTGCAAAACCCTCTGGGTGCAAGCCTCCAAACATCATTACATACAGTATGTACATGTTGATCAGGGTATTAAACTGTAGTTAATGTGAATTGGTGTGTGTGTGTTTGTGTGTGTGTGTGCGTGTGTTGCCAGTGGAATGTGGTTTACTGTGTAAGATTAAAAGCAGGGGCTCTGTAAGTTCGCGTGTGACTTCCTTCTAATAGCCCTGTAATCCTGCTCTCACTAGGAGCCCCTAATGATTGCAGCTAGACTGGCATGCATGACATCACACACACACACACACACACACACACACACACACACACTTACATGTCTGCATATAAATATACAGGGAGGAGACTCACATACACACACCAAAACAAAGTGGCCTAACGTACAAACTGTCACACGCACACGCTTACATTAATAACGTGAAGTGTGACACGCTGCACATAAAGCTTGGGAGCTCTGTCACAGGCGTCTGTTAACACGTGTACATATGCTGACAATTATAGACACACACAGAGATAATTAGATATAAAATATGAATGTGAAAAGCGGGTATAAATGCATTTACTATACGTCCTTCATTATGGGCCTCTGAGAAGCAGATGTGGCTGTACCGCCCGGGGCTACAGCAGTATTTACACACAGAGACAATCTCACAATCACATTCACAAGTCAAGAAGAGTGTTTGTGTTCCAAGTGGAAGTACAGACGTGCTGTTTTCCTTTAAAAGTACACACAATCCTCACATTTCAAGGAGTGCGTTTTTTTACACTTCCTTGAACCTCTAAGAGCGTTGAAAACAATGGCTTCATGAATGTTTGATGTATAGCGTGACCAGTGAGAATATTAAAAGCTTAAAATTTATTAGAGTGTTACATCCGATGCTTACTCAGCCAGATCAGAAAACACCACATTTCACTCTGTTCTGGATTAAAGTCATTCATCTTGTGGTTCAGGGTGACTAAGTCATCAGTTTTATCTGATATTTCACATAGCATGAAGGTGGTTCTCTGTGGCTTCATTTTTCCGACCTGGAAGCTACGTCCATATTTTTCACTGTTTATGAAGGTGTTATAGGTGGATAAATGCTACAGATGGGCCGTTTTAAGCTGTTGGTGGGTGGTTGCTAGGCAACATGATGGCCTCATAATATGTGAAATGGTTTTATAGATAAGAACTTTTCAGGCGGCCTAAGATGTACCTGTGTGTTAAGTTTGTTTGCTCAGCTCCTGAGGGTCTGTGAGGAGTTCACAGACAGATTTCATGTATCATTAACACATTTTTCCCCAACAAATGAGAAGTTGTAATAAATAACAATTAATTGCACCATTGTTTAAGTTGCACTAAGGGACTGTACTGCAAATGCCTTACTTGGTCTGTTAATCAGTAGCTTCTGGTGGCATTTGTTATCAGGTTCTAGGTGGCTCGGTGTCACTGTTTTTATAAATCTTTTTTATGAATCTTCTTGAGCTACTGTAGATCTACCAAATACCTCACAGTCGGCTGGCTGTCTGTTCTCTGTGTGTGCTGAATGAGAATCTGGTGCTGTACACTGCCCTGGCTTTGTAAATATTGAGAGAGGAGCACTGTCTTGCAGACAACTGGGGCATTTGCATTTGCACTTGGACTGGGGAGAGGGTAGATGGGCCAAACAGAGGGGTGCATCCAAGATTAAAAGTAAATGTAGTACATGCTAGTGTGCTAAATTTCACAATGTAAACACATTGCCAGGAGCTGAGTGAAAGCAACCAGACCAAACACAAAATGTAATTAAAAAAAAAGTCATTCTTAAAATGTAATAAATTGATTATGGAAGCTATGCAGTCTATAAGTCACTGAAATGACACACTTTTTGTTACTTTAAAATCATACATGTGCCAAATTTGAGAGTGACTGTCTCGAGATTGTGTGGTGTTAATTACTATGAGTCCACACAGAGTGCTAACAAAGAATCCCCACACACACACACACACACACACCACCCTTAGTGGCACTTAAATTATGTCATTTAGGTTTGTCACATAACCATTTTGGGTTGCAAACAACACACATCCGTTATCAAACAGCAGATGGCCATAATGATGCAAACCACTGAAATGGCACATGCTTGTTATTAAATGAGCCAGTAAGCAGTCTTTATTGCCATGTGCCATATTGGTGGGAAACGTATGTAAAATTAGGACAAAGCTACGAGGGGCATTAAAAGAATACGCTTTTAATTTTTAAGTGTTTGCCTAAAAGGAGCCACGCACTGTTTCTCTGGCCCTTGTGTGCCGTAAAACCATAGCTGCGTGTGGTGAACAGGTGATTTTTGCACGTGCTGTTGGGCTTGCTATTTTTACTACATTTCAGTCAATGTGTTCGTGCAGCGCGCCTGTTACGTCCCTCTGACCGTGTCTCTTTGACTGTATCAGTGCTTTTGTGTCACAGAGTTGCTCAGAATGGTCACTTTTTTTCTAACACACCCATTACAAAGCTGATTTTTAAATGCAAGTGGCCTCTGTTTATCTCACTTCTCTCTAAGATCCCTTGGCCTTGCACTTTCACCTTCACTGCAAAGACGGCCTCCGGAGAGTCAGGCAGTGTTTTCACCAATATCTTTGTCTCCAGCAGGAGACACCGTGGTTGACACAACAAACACTTATTCAAGAGTTTTAACATTAGTCCGCCGATCAGGTGGTGGATCAGTAATTTAGATTTCTGGTCACAAATTTCAGTTTATAACCCTCCTTAAAATTATAAATATTTAGCCATTCGCGCTAGTCATGCAGAGATTTAACAAATGAAGCACACAGTGTATTTTGTTTGTTAAATCTCTGCATGACTGTGAGTCAGCTTTGATCTACTGCTTTGAACTTGAGCTAAGCCTAGTTCAAAGCTGATTAGCACATAGAAAATAGGTTAATATTATTATACATGCATGAGAAACTGTGAGCTGAGACAGGTGAATTGTTCCTTCTTTATTTGAAAATAAAGCAAAAAGTTGTTGAAGAAATGCTCAGTGAGACTAACTCCTTGTTCTTCTCCAGGTAGCATTACTCCAGGACACAGTAAGGCGGGAGTGTCAGGAGAGGGAGGAGCTAACTGCGGCTCTGTCTCAGGCTCATCAGGAGCTCTTTGGACTGCAATCCCGGGCGTCTCATCAGGGCACCTTAAGACCTTCTCCTTCAGATCACATGGAGAGACACACACCCCCAGGGAACAAAAATTTACACGACCACATTCAAGCCCGGCCACCGCTTTCACGCTCCTCAACCTCCCCAAACAGACTCCGCCCCTCCCCTGCCTGCACAGACAAAGACAGCGGCCGGGACACAGGTGGAGGAGGAGCAGAAGGGAGGAATTTGGAGTTGTGGAGTAATGGGAGAGTGTTGGGTGGACAAAAACAGCAAGAGGTGATGCTGCCCAGACTGAAAACAAGCAGCACAGTGAGTGAAGTCAAAAGTAAGGCCAGTTTAGTGATGGGGAGGAAGGAGAAACTCTAAAGAGCAAGCAGAAAAAAGGACACAAAGCGTGTTAACCTTCTGGTTTAATGCACAAAACAGATCTTTAGTGTTTACTCATTTAATTATGTTTTTAATTTTAATAGTGTTTTAGTGTTTCTTTAAAGTAAATAGCTGTCTAACTGCCTGCTTTAAAACTTCTACACACACAGATGAGTTTGTCTGAACCCTGTTTGCACATCAGTAAACTCTCAGTACACACACTCTGCAACAGATATGCACTTGTTTTCTCACAACCCGACTCACGCAGACTCACTGGCACGCACAGGATTTCACAAACACCCACATATGCACACAAACACGCACAAAGACACACACACACACACACACACACACACTGCATTAAGGAGCATGACAGCATGTCCCTTGCCACCCGTGGACGCAAACAAAAGGCAGGCAAACACAAAAGAAACTGTATGGTAAGCATCCTCAGACGCGCACACACACACGCACACACACGCACACACACACACACACACACACACACACACACACACACACACACACACAGAGCAGCAGCAGCAACAATTACCCAGCCCTCTTCCCTGAGGCTTTGTGTGTTATTGACATCATTCAGTCTGTGGAAGGTCTTTCCATCCTTTCCTCCTCCTCTCTCTTCCTCTTCCCTTACATTTGGGATAAATTGGCATGATGGGAGAGATGTGTAAAGTGTGTGTGTGTGTGTGTGTGTGCGTGCGTGCGTGTGTGGCATGGAACTAATTTCCCTGCTTACTGGCACACATGCACACAAGCCTTCGCTCTCTCCCTGTCCCTCTTTTCCAATCCATCTGTGAGACAATGCACACGTGCAGTTCATTCACATAGAAAAAGGTGTGTGCTTGGGGGTGGGGGTGGGGTATTATATCCAGCCAGCATTTCCTGTTTGCCAGAACACACACATATGGTTTATCTGCTAAAAACCTTGGTCGATGTGCAGTGGTTGCTCTCAAATGTGGCACAAAGATTATGCGCCAGTAAAACCTGTGTTTTTCAAAGGTTAAATGAGATATTTACTATAACGCATCACTGGGGAACATTTTCCTCAAATTGGCTGTCACAAATGTAGAAATAAATTTGCTACTCATTCATCGGATTTTTCAGTTAGGTTTTCTAGTAATGTCATTTACTCCAGAACAGTCTTCCACCTGCTGTAAGTTTTGGTACTTCCACAGAATTGTGAAAGCGCAGACTTCCTTTGAATAAAAACAGCAAAATATTGCTTCTTAGTGTGATTTATGTGGCACTAGTAGCTTTTTTGTGTTTTGGAACTATTGTGGTGCTGTTGCCTGCCATGTTTTCATTTGACAGAATCAGTGAGAAAATGAGCTTCACAGAGGAAACTTGAGCTTGAGAACACCAAAACAATCTCAACTTAGGCTCTGTGTACTCATAAATCCTACTGCGAGCCGTAGAAGTTTTACTTTCCATTATTGTGAGTGTTTCTCCTCCATTTGAGCTTCGAGGTTCAGCTTAACAGTTCAGACTAAAATATCAAAAATATGTTAACACCTGAATCATTTAAATAAACTTTTAATCAAAGAATGGCCATAGACTGTATATAAATGATGAACGGAGCCACGTGAGGTCATCCATTGGCTTTTGTGGACAGACTTGAAGCCCCAGTTTTAGCATTTTTACTACTTTTAGAAGTGATCATAGACTGCATGGGGTTGAGAAAAACTTAAAATATCAGGGCACCATGATTCAATAGTTTCTTTATAAGAGTTAACTTGAATTTCCTTGTTAAGCCAATTACAATATTTCTGTGAGGCTAGCAGTAAATGTATCTTCAGTGATAGCAACCTTCCTACCTTCAAGTCTGTGCCAAACCAAAATGTTTATTATTAACCCCACAGGAATATTGTAATTAGAGAAAACCCATGTTGCCAGAAGTCTTGTAAAGTAAACTCAGCAACAACAGGTGTAAGTTGAGAAAAATTAAAAAATCTTTTGAATTATATTACCCTGAAATTTTTATTTTTCTTAACTTTTTTTACAGTGCATAGTATAGGGTTAGTTAGTTATCAGCAAACCTTAAGCATTGATATTATTTAAATATCTGAGCAATTTAAAAATAAAAAAAAAGGGGTGGGGGGACCAAAATAGTTTTTGTATCAGGATCTAAGTCAATTTTGACTGCTCCCTTATTCACAAGGGTTTGCCACAGTGGGTTGCTCTGCATTTTTGCTTTGGCAGATTTTTTACACTGGATGCACTTCCTCACGCAACCCCAAAGGGATTTGTGTCTCCTGCTAGGATTGAACTGAGGATCTTTTTACTTTTTGAGGCAGATTTTGTACCAGGATCTAAAGATGTTTATTTCTGCTGTAAAATGGGCCATTTTAACATTTTACACATTAAACAAATATGTAAGACTGCTTTCTTGCATTTGCGCAATATCTCTAAAATTAGAAACATCTTGTCTCAGCGTGATTCTGAAAAATGAGTTCATGCATTTATTACTTGTAGGCTGGACTATTGTAATTCATTGCTATCAGGTTATCATAAAAACTCCCTGAAAAGCCTTCAGCTGACCTAAAATGCTGCAGCGAGAGTACTGAAAGGATTAGAAAGAGGGCATATTCCCCCATATTGGCGTCTCTTCATTGGCACCCTGTTAAATCCAGAATTTAATTTAAAATTTGAGGAACAGTCTTCGGCCTTTAATCTTCGGCTTCTTAACCACTTGAGGGTAACTGATCATGACTAACAATAAGACTAGAAACCTGTCTAGTATATGTCTGAAAACACTAGCTATTTATGGCGTTCAGTGATCAGTTCCTCACGTATAGGGAAGTTTGGGCCCATTTTACAGTGTACATTTTCATTTGTCAAAACAGGAAAAGTAACATTGGATTTAATAACATCAAATAAAGGCTGGTCTCTGTACAAGCTGCCTCACTGACAGTCATTTCCTGTGCCACTGAATAAAATAGAGTCATCATCATTGTTATTACTCGTGATGCAGTTTTCCTGCTCTGTAAAGACAAAATGTCCACCATGGAAAGGGTCTGTTCTAAACACGTGCTGCTCACATTCTGACTTTTGACCTTTCTTTTATCTCCGTTACACTTCTTCCCACTATGACCATCATACCTGCTGCCTATATAAAATGCTCTCCCTGCCCCTCGTCCACACTACGCTCACTATCTCCTCTGACTGTGCACGCTGTTTATCTCCTCCTTTCTCTCTCGAAACACAAACACCCATCTCTCTCTCACTCCCTCTGTACCTTTGACACACACACACACACACACACACATATAAATCTGCCTCTGTGTCAATATTCTTTTAATCTCTTCGGCCTTCTTTTGGTATTCAACCCCTCTGACCCTGTTGCTCAAAAGCAATTCCCTCTCCACTTTATTTTTGATCCAGTCAGCTCTCTCCCTTCTAGTCCCCTCTGTTCTCATACTGGCAACTATTTCTTTGCTCGTGCCCTTGCTTTGTAGCCCTCGACCTGGTGTCCTTCCTGATCTGTGTGTGTGTGTGTGTGTGTGTGTGTGTGTTTGAAAACGACCCATGGGGCGTGTGTGTGTGTGTGTAAGAGAGAGAGAGAGATGGTCTGAGTAGATACAACTAAAGTGCTTCTCATAGTGTCTCTGATATGACTCATTGAAACTCTCTCTGCATCTTCATGCAGGCGCAAAGCATTAGTTGTCACAAATGACGCTCCTAACTTTCAGATTTGCCTTTACACACAAACATGGGTACGTATACACACACACACACACACTGGGAGTGTGATCTCGTCAAGGTAATTATCATAGCAGGGCAGGCATGCACACGTGTCTCTGGGGAATCTGTGCAAGTTCCTCGTAAACACACACACGCTCCAGGGAGTGGCGTGTGTGTATAACTAAGCCCTTGTTCGTCACTGGGCGTCCCTGAACGCCTTTGTCCTACGTCGATATGGTCGTTTTGGAATTCGGCCGTCCCGTGAGCCCTCCCACACCCCATAATTAGTGTCACCAGGGCAACCGGAGAAAGAATGCTCGTGTTCTTGTCGTGGTGGCAACTGCGTAAGCCGGAGGTGCTGGTTGTAGGTGTTGGTTGATGACAGGGGGGACAATGAGTCCTCACTCTGCCCATTCATGCGCTCTCTGACTGTCCTGTAAAGGTTGTGGAAAACATGGATGGATCAGACTTTAACCCTGGGCAATAATTTGCTAACATCAGCATTTTTTTTCCCTCTGAGTTGAATATGTAGCCTGTTATCTGTGTATAATCTGCACAGCATGCTTCACTGTACAGTGCCATGAAAAAAAAGTATTTGCTTTTTTTGCATATTCATCACACTTGCATGTTTCATATAAAAAAAATAATATTAGGCAAAGATAGCTGATACAAAATGCAGTTTTCAGATGATGATTTCATTTATTAAGGGGAAAGGTTATCCAAAGCTACCTGACCTAGTGCAAATAGCCACACCCGCTTGCTGATTGTGGTGATAACAAACCGGCTAGAACCCTGCCACTAAACCTGACAACTGGTTGTGCCACCTTTGCAGTGATCGAGTCTTTCAGATCATTGTGGGGGAATTTTGGGCCACTCTTCTTTGTAGAATCGTTCTAATTCAACTACACTAGAGGGTCGTCCAGCATGAACGGCCTGTTTAAGGTCGTGACAAAGCATCTTAATCAAATTTAAGTCCAGACTTTGACTAGGCCACTCCAAAACATTCATTTTGTTTTGTTTTGTTTTGAGCCATTCAGAGGTGGACCTGCTGTTGAGTTTTGGATCATTGTCCTGTTGTATAACCTGGGTGCCCCTGAGCTTCAGGGTATGAACTGATGACCGTTCATTCTCCTTCAGGATTTTCTGGTACAGAGCAGAATTCATCGTTCCATCAATTACAGCAAATCGTTCAGGTCTTTTTCTTTTTTTTTTT
>VUQK01039062.1:0-11789 GCA_015106715.1 Bujurquina vittata
GTCATTTTTGACCAGGATATGTCCTTCAATGCACACATTAAACAAATCTGTAGGAGCACTTTTTTGCATTTGTGCAATATTTCAAAAATTAGAAACATCCTTTCTCAGACTGATGCTGAGAAGCTAATTCATGCATTTATTACTTCTCGGCTGGACTATTGTAATTCATTATTATCAGGCTGTCCTAAAAGCTCCATGAAAAGCCTTCAGCTGATCCAAAATGCTGCAGCTAGAGTACTGACAGGGACTAGAAAGAGAGAGCACATTTCTCCCATATTGGCTTCACTTCATTGGCTCCGTTAGATCTAGAATAGAATTTAAAATCCTTCTGCTCACGTACAAGGCTTTGAATAATCAGGCCCCATCTTATCTTAAAGACCTCATAACAACATACCACCCCAGTAGAGCACTTTGCTCTCAGACTACTTTACTGTTCCTAGGATCCTTCAGAGTAGAATGGGAAGCAGAGCCTTCAGCTTTCAGGCCCCTCTTCTGTGGAACCAGCTCCCAGTTTGGATTCGGGAGACAGACACCCTCTTTTTTTAAGATCAGGCTGACTGTTGGGTTTCTCTGCTTTATTCTAGACTTTTTGCCTACAATATAAAGCACCTTGAGGGGACTGTTTGTTCTGATGTGGTTCTTTATTAATAACATTGAATTTAAGGTGGAAATCTGATGTTTAGGTTGCAGATTGAAGTGAAATTAGAACCTCAAATTAGGTTCATTTGGGTGGTAGAAAAGGTGCCCAAAAACACTCCAGGCTCAGTTTGTAAGCTGGAAATCGACAGACTAAAGTGGAGTTAAGGAAAAATCATGCATCAGACCTGTGTTGTTTTAGACAGACTGTTAAGGTGGAAATCTGGTGTTTAAATTACAAGTTTGAGACAAATAATCTGCCTGAAACTTTGCTGGGTTTCGTTTTAGGTAGAGTCCGTGTGGACAGACAAACTCAGCTGAGATTTTTTTTTAATTTTAAGGTGGAAATCTATATTCTTTACAGCCTAGACCCAGAACGTGCTGTTGGGAAGTGTTAGTGCAGACCAGAAGAAGTAATTTTAAGGTGGCAGTAAAAGTGACACCGAGCAGCTGAAGCCTGACTGCCAGAACAAAGCAGCGGCTCCTTGAGCTGGAATTCAGGTCAGGCGGCGGCCTGATTATGCAATCAGCTGACAGCGTGTGGAGTCGGTTAAGAGGGGAGTAGGTGGGAGGCATCCGGCTGGAAATTTCCATAAAGATGTTTTTTTTTTCTGTGTTGAAAAAGGAAACAAAGCCAGGAATCAGTGTTTTAGAGTGCGTTAGTTTCACTGAGGAAGGACGTCTGCCGTCTTACTTTAACTCTGTGATAAATTCTTTGTGTTTTACAGAGTTTATATTTGTAAAGTCAGCTGCACCGTTTCGAGGAGTCCTCCCCATGTGATTGGTCAGATGCCACAAACTCCGCCTCTGACATGTGACCATGCTCGTAGCTAGATTTAAAAAATTCAGCGTTATGTCCCTTTAAAGTCCTTGCAGCCGAATGTTTGAGTCCCACTCTCTGTGTGAAGTTCATACTTCAGTTTGACAACATATTAAAACGTTCCCGTTCTTCTCTCTCTGTGACTGCTGGGTGTCCGCTACACCACAGGTGGAGGAGGAGTTGTGGGAGGAGGAGTTCATCGAGCGTTGTTTCCAGGAGATGCTGGACGAGGAGGAGCAGTGGGAGTGGTTCATCCCGTCCAGAGACCTCCCCTCTCAGAGCGTCAGCCAGCTGCAGGAGCAGATCAGCCTCCTGGTCCTCGATGGCGACAAAGACCTGGATGTGGTGGTGAGTTAATCGCATTCACCACCGGCTCCATTCGGCGTACGAGCCTTCATACGTGGAAAGGGTGTCAGAGGACGGCATTCTGTCCTTACAAAAAAAAAAAAACGATCTGCAGCTGAAAACTATTATTTAAGATAAGATCATGTTTGTCACATGGCAAACATTTTTTGTACCTGCAGCCGATTAAAAGTATTAAAAAAATCCCAAAACAAGACAAAAAAATATATATATATACACACACACACAGAATAATATAATAATTTACATTGTGCATAATGGTCCAGTTTAGGGCTCAGAATTGAGCAGACGGATGCTTGTGGATAAAAACTCTTCAGCCTTTCAGACTCGGTCCTCGAGCAGCGGGAACGCCGGCCTGATGGGAGCATTTACAGCATGCTTTTGGTATTTTTGCTTGAAGGAACAATTAAATATTTACTAGATTTTTAAATCTGATGTCATCCATGGTGCTCTGAGGAAATGAATGATTCATTTACAGAAGAGCCCACCAATGATTATTTTACCCACAGTTCACTGGAAGGTTAAATTTAACCAACCAGGGAGCTGTTTGAGATTAAAACCTCTTGACAGACCTGATCACAAAAATACAGGATTTCAAGTTCTGATGACATTTTAAAGATGAAATATACTGCTTATCCCAAATGTTGGGAATTCCTGTTTTACAGGAGCCAAAACATTAAAAACAACCCAAAAAGCTGAATAGTCGCGTTTAAACCAGTCTCTGACCGTCTCCAGCAGAGGGCGCACTTTCATCATTTTCGCCTTCTCTTTTTATCCTCTTCACATCTTTTGACATCACTCTCCTCCTTCTGTCCTTCAGGTGAACAGCAGCCTGAACCCCAATGCCAAGGAGTTCACCCCGGGCATCCAGAAACACGCCATGTGACCCGGCCAGGCTCCTCCCTCCCCCTAACCCCAGTCCGCACTGTGACATCATCACCAAGATGTCTGCTGTATTTTCCAGCCGCCACTCGACCTTCAGCCTGACGTGTTGCCAAAGTTTTGCGCTCGCATGTGTTCACAGTTACAGTTAGAGGTGTGTGTGTGTGTGTGCGTGTGTGTGTGTGCGTGCGTGCGTGTGTGTGTGTACTCTCTGAATGTACATCAGCTGAGAGGATTTTTTGTGTCACTTTAAATCAGAACAAACTGCTTCCTGTCTCCATTTTTTTTTTCGGGCACTTTTATAAAATCTCGAATCAAACCGTGTGCTTGTTTTTTCTTTTTAAATTCGACTTCCTGTTCAGAGGGTCGCCTTCGCCGCCTCGTGGTGTCCAAAAAGCACTTTTCTGGTCGTGGTTTGTTTCGCTGGCTGTTTTGCTGTTTCTCGCTCTTTTTCCCAGCATCCTCGGCGTTTCTGTCAGCTCTGCTGCCTCATTAATAACTCGTGTTGACCTTTTTCTAAATGCACAGAAAGTACTGTATAAAAAGTCATATAAACAAAAACGATGTAAAAAAAATCTATTTTTTCTTATACTACTTGAAATAAATGTTTATGGAGGAAAAAAAAAGAGCGTTTGTGTGTTCTGAAACATCCACACAGCTGTGAGAACATACAGGACTGTGCAAAGGTCTTGAACCATGCCTCATTTCTTTATATTTTGCTCAGAAAATGGAAGAAAATGTGCAAACATGCATAGAAATTCAGCATATAAGACGAAAACAGAGTCTGCACAACTCTAAAGTCCATGTTTAAAATGACCTCCTTTATCCTTCAGCTCAGTATGAACTCTCTGAGGAGCTTCAGAGCTCTCAGCAGTTTGCAGGAAGAGTTCTCCAGGCCTCCTGAAGGACATTCAAGGCTCTTCTTTGGATGTTTCAGCCTTTGGTTCTGCTCTGTCAGGATGATCCCACTGCTTCAGTGATGCTGAGCTCGGGCTCTGAGGAGGCCGATCCATGACTGATGGTGTTCACCTGTGTTTCTATCCAGGTGTGCTTTTATTGCACTGGCAGTGTGTGTTTGGGATCATTGTGGTGCTGAAAAATGAAGCTTTATGATTTCATTACATCCATCCATTCAGTTCCACTTATCCTTTGCAGGGTCGCAGGGAGATTGGAGCCTATCCCAGCTGACATAGGGTAGGAGGCAGGGTACACCTGTACAGGTCGCAGGGCCAACACAGAGACACAGACAACCATTCACATCAATGGGCAATTTAGATTGGCCAATTAACCTAACCCCAGTAAGTGCATGTCTTTGGACTGTGGGAGGAAGCCCATGCAGACACGGAGAACATGCACACTCCACAGAGAATCGAACCCAGGCCTTTCAGATGGTGAGGCAGCAGTGCCTCTGATGGTTCTCTTCTGCATTCAGAATTCCATCTGATGAGATCTCCGACACCACAGCCCAAACATGGTGGGGCCTCCACCGAGTTTCACAGCCTTCCACTGAGACCGTCTCTGATGAGGCTTCAGCAGATGATCAGCTGAAGGTCCAGTGTCCGGTTTTTGCTGCATTTGTTCCTGTTTTTTAAGTTTGCTGCGTCTTCATTTTCCCTCCACTTCTCCAGTTTCTTAGATATTTTTTTAAGGACACGCTGCACACCATGCTGAGACGTTTTCAGCTCATTTTCAACGTCCTTTGTATTTAATACATTCTTAATTTCTCTGCAGTATTGTTGGGTCTTTACCTGCAATACAAAGCGCCTTGAGGCGACTATTTGTTGTGAATTGGCGCTGTATAAATAAAATTGATTTGATTTAATGGGCACCATTGCTCAAATGTAGCTATGAAGTGTGCTAATATTAACAGCTGGCCCCCACTACAGCAACAACTCCAACACAAAACTCCATAAACACAAAAACGTAGTCTGTCTTCATGATAGCAACAACATCAGTGAGACCGAAAGCTGTTTTGAAATGTGAGTGCTCGTAAATGTATTTCGTGTTCTGTTGTCTTACATTTCAAACCAGCTTAAACCCACTTTATGGAAGAAGAAAGGAAAATGCGTTAGTTTAATTGGCCCACAAGCTGTGACCATCATTCCAACACAGTCCTGTAAAGGAAAGTTGTGTCTGTATTTTTACAGCTTGTGGGCAAAGTGTGTCCTCGCCGTGAACAGGTTTGACTCTGCAGCTTCGGTTAGCCTTGTTTCTGCGGTCTCTCCGGCACGTGCGTCTCAGCCACAGCTGGGCATGATGTGCCAGATGTGCTTCATCCAGCTTTTTTTTCACATGGGGCTTCGTGGTTCGGGTGGTCAGAAGGTACTGAAAGCAGCAAAAAATGAAATTCCAAAGAGATGAAAATGACGAGCGTGCACAAATGTGTCGCAGGTATTTGAAGGTAACCAGGATGCAGAGACGCCCGTCCTCGCACTGTTCGGCACGTCCACAGTGGCGCGCTACATTCGGATCAACCCGCAGACCTGGTACCAGAACGGGACACAGGGGGACATCTGCCTGAGAGCCGAGGTCCTGGGCTGCGCACTCCCAGGTACACAAAGCCATTGGCTGGGGACAGTCTTCACATACACACAAACACACACAAAGTGACACACTGTTCCTGTTTTACAGATCCTGATCAGATCTATCTGCGGCAGCCGGAGTCCACAGAGTCCACAGGCAAACTGGACTTCAGACACCACAACTACAAGGAGATGAGAAAGGTGTGTGTGTGTGTGTGTGTGTGTGGTCTGCTTAGTCTGACTAAAAACAAATACACAGAGGCTTCCTTCCCTGGCAGCAGCGCCCTCGTCGTGCTGCTACTACCTGATGGTCAGAACACCCACAAAAGCAAACACTCCTCCTCCCTCCAACGTAGCCAGAGTCATGGCTGATTTATGGGATGCAGACATGTGGAGTGTTTGTGGTTGTCTTCAGTGATGAGGAGACGTTTCCCTTTGCAGTCTAACTTTGTGTGCGTTTGATGCTTCCTTTGGCACGTGATAACTTTTTGAGCTCTAATTTTCCAAAGAGCAGTGGGGAACAAAACCACCGGATCGTTTATGTCTCCATGGTGAAACAGTTTACCCCACGTCTGTCATTTATTTCCTGTTGAGGGCGTCCAATAATGCCCTGAAATCTAAGCTAAACACACTTCTAATGAGGGTATAAAAGAGCTGCCCTTTGAAATACTTAGACTACACTGCCAACAGTATATATGTAGTGTATTTATTTAGCGTAAGAAAGATGACACGTATAATTAGTGCTAACAGCAGGGTTGTAGCTGCCACTGAAACGTATTTGGTTGTTTTCCCAGCTGATGAAGTTGGTTCATGAGACTTGCCCTGACATCACCCACATCTACACCATCGGGAAGAGCTACGCGGGTCTGAAGCTCTACGTCATGGAGATCTCCGACAACCCGGGAAAACATGAACTAGGTGAGACTTGCAGAGAGCTGTGAAAGCTGCAAGAGAACAAAGAAGTCATTACTGTTTGTCCATCACAAATTAAATATTAATCCAGAGCGACAGTATTATTAGTCAGAAGGTTGGCGGTTTGATTCCTGGCTCCTCCAATATGGATGTCAAAGTGTCCTCAAGTTGGCCCGATGCATCCATCAGTGTGATAGAAAGTTCTGAAATGACACGAGGATTTCACCGCCTGGCGTTTAGTAGCTCTGCCTCCTCGGTTCTTATCTGCTCCGTGTGTGTCTTTGTGTTTCCAGTCACACATCTTCCCACTCGAAGCCTGGAGTTTAGCATCACAGAATAAAAGATGGATAGACTCCGTTTGTCTAACAGCTTTGTGACTGACAAGTTGAGCGGTGAGCGTGCACGGCTCCTATCTGCTTCTTAGGATGACCAAAATTTCCTGCTGCACTTCATGTTTGACTCAGTGTGACCTGAAACCAGAAAAACTAACAATGGAGCTCACAAAAAAGCGTTTCCTGAGATCACAGAAAAAGGGAGTTCACGGCTGTTTTCCTGCAGACGTCTGTGCAGCCAGAAGAGTCGCCCTCTGAAAAGACTGAAAGTTGAAACATCTTGGTATGATCCTTGATTCAAGTCTATTCTTGTTTATTTATTCTTTAATTTTTATTTATTTATCATTTTATTTAGTCATTCACGCCAGGCAGGACGGGCAAGGGGGGAGAGGAGGAGAGAATAAATTAATTAATTTAAAAAAAATGAACAAATGGAGAAATAAAGGGAAGAAAGGAGAAGAAAAAAATCAAAGAAAACTGGCTATAGATACATACATTCATATGTTTATACATATGCATTTACACAGTTCTGCTGTTTCACTTGAGCCTTTTTTATGAAATATTAGAAATTAAAAGATGCAAATAAACAAAGATGTCAATTAATGTTTTTACATAAGAAAATAAAACATTTTATTGCCTAAAATAAATGAACATAGCATTTCCTAAGTGAATTTGAACCAGGCGTAGCTAAAACTGTTTCAATTGAGGAGTTGTGAGTAAAACAGATTTGATCTTAAATGCAAAATGTATATATATTTTGTATTTTGGGCCTAATTACTGTTCTGAGTATATTGTTTTTTTCAGCAAATGTGCTTTTTTTGAGTCTATTCTCGTCTACAATTGTCGATTATTTCAATAAATTCGTCACGATTCATCACGATTAATCGTTTCAGCCCTAATTGTAAGCTTTTAGAGAGACATCATTTAATGACATCTGAAAAAAATTATTTTCTAATATGTGTTTTAGTGTTTGAAATGGTTTGGCCCCTCCTCCACGGCTTCACTATAGGTTTGGGTGGGTGGGTGTTTTTTTTTGATATTCTTGCTGAGGGACTGCAGATGCAAATTAGCTTTAAGCTAACTGTGGTACAGTGCATCCAATGCTAACATTTATGTTCGTATTGTACATGGTCCCTTCCACACAAGACGATCTGACTGGGTGCAGCAGACATCACGTGGAAGTGATGAAACCACTTTAATCTGCACATTTCCACTTTTTTCTCGATGTGGCCCTCATACTCCGTCACTGATTTAAATCCAGACCATAATAAAATGCTCATAGTTATTAGATCTGATGGTTTCCCCAAAGCTGTAATGATGTAGTCTCTCACTGTTTTCTGTTTTTACTGCGCAGCACTGCAGCAGCGCGATTCATTTATAACAATAAAACACCACAAAAACTAGAATATACTTTTTCAAATTTTTATTGTATAAATTAGGTAGACTTCATCTGTTTTGTTGTGATTTGATGCTATATCAAATGTTCTTAAGATTGTGCTCAATCAAGAACATTTCTCTAGCAACAAATTAAAACCAAAGTCTCCACAGGGTGCTTGATGACGTAATGTCAAGACCCTAGTGTGTTCTCAACATTCAGGTGATCCCCTGTGAGCGAGCACTGGGCGACAGTGGAGAGGAAAAACTCCCGTTTAACAGGAAGAGACCTCTGGCAGAACCGGGCTCACGGGGGGCCGACTGCCGCGGCGGTTTGAGGAGACGAGATGAAGTCAGGTGGTCATTTAGTCAATTAGCTTTCTAAAAGCTTTTCCCACTGCGGAGAAGAACCTGGCAACTTTGGACTTCTTTCTAAGCTTGGATTTCTCTCTGAGACATGCCCTGATCTCTTTTTCTTTTTCAAGGGCTTCTTCATATTTTGCACACCTTTGTGTTAAATTGGAGATCTGAGCAGTTTGTTTTTCAATTACGTCTTGCTGCTCTTTTATTTTAAGGTCATCCGCAGCTTTGGTTTCGTCCATCATTTCCATTATGCTCCTTAATTCAGAGACCTCCGCACAGAGTCGCTCAATCTCGGGCTGTGAATCCTCAGGCTCTGCCTCCACTTTAGTGGCCTCACACCCAACACTGAAGGCCTCCTTTTCGGATCTTTTCTCGCGGTTGAACTTGGACTCCTCAAACCTGTCTTTGGCCTGTTTGAGTCCATCTGCAATAGAACGAACCTTAGATTTCATGTCGTCCATTTCTTCTTGATGAGCCTTTTGTAATTTGGCCTTTTCCTCAGCTGCCGTGGTCGTGAGCGCAGCCAGGCGCTCCTCAAGAGCTTGGTTCAGTTTCTCCCATTTAGTTCTTTCTTTTTGAGACTCTTCTTTTAGGAGAGACAACTCTGCTTCGTGCTGGCTCTCAAGTTTGCTGCATTTTAAACGCAGTTCTATGACCTTTTCTTTGTTAGCAGCGAGTTCCTTGACCTTGTCAGCCAATTCTGCTTTGAAAGCTTCAAATTCATGGTCATCCTGCTCATGCTCCATGCTTTCATCCTGCAGCGGATTCACGTTTTCATGATTAAATGGCTCCTCAGTCATATCTTTGGTGTTGTCCTTCAACGTTGGGACGTTTTCAGGTATGTGCGAAGGGGATGTCATGTTTGCTCTGTACTGCTTTGGAGATATCTGCGATACAGTGTTACACTGTAACCTTGGGGCCTACTTAAGGGCTCGGATCCGCAAAGGTGCTTTGATCCACGTGATCCAATGCTGCTTTGATGCTGCGAGCGTAAGAGCACAGTCACGTGCTCTGAAGACCACGTGACTGAAAGAGGTGACGTGTTTATGGCTCCTGAGTCTGATGACTTGTCCATTCATTCTAATAGAAAGTTCAAATCCTCTTTCAACCATAACCCCGTCCACAAACTTCCCGCTAGCCACTGGCGTCGGGGCGGGTCCGCCTTATATAGTCAGCCTATCCGCCCTACGTCACCCATTTCTGGCCCTCCGGACCGGACCGGACCGGACCAGACAGCGGCGCCCCGAACAGCGGCTCCGCTCCGGGCCCACGGAGCCCCTCAGCAAACGGAAGAACCGCGAATGTAACAATTAAGCACAGAATAAAATACAGGAAATACTGAGGGCAGCTAAACTGTCGTGGATCCTCTCAGGACCCCCGGCCTGCTACGGGCCGCTGTTTCCTAGCAACAGACGCCACAGAGCCGCGCCTTTTAAAAATGTCCGCTCCATCACGCACAGAGTCAGTGGGGACGATTTAAACTGTAACATTTGTCGGCGAGTGTGTCTGATATAAGGCAGCATGGATGAGGAGAGCGGAGTGACGTCATCTCCACACACTGACGTATACAACGTTGTTGTTATTGACTGAGTTTCCTGTTGTGCTTTAGCAGACTGTTGTGGTCTGATTGTTTAGGATGTTGAGTCTGATAATCGTTATTGAATATACAGCAGTATTAGTGTACATATATACAAATCTTGCAATAGATTAACTTTGGCAAAAAATATGCTTGGAGTTACAGCTTGAAGTTAGTGACCCCGCCATTTAATGTCACACATTAAACGTGTTTGTGAAGGAAAATGACCACCTGAAAGTGTGGTTTTCTCCACAGACCCGTGTGGAAATTAAATCAACTTTGTCAATGGTTTGAAGACCATGTGTAAGTACGGATCAATGTTCAAGTTTGCCACACAAAACCAGATGAAGTCTGATTTGGCACTGTATTTGCCTGCTGCATTGACACAAACCCAGAGGGGCCACAGAGGGCGGTGTAGGAGTCCCACCTCAGTGTGCAGAGTGTGCATCAGTGTGCATCAAACTGCAGCTGTGCTGTTGCATATGATGCACCTACAGGGTTTTAGTGTGCTAAAGTGTGTTCATATTTTAGCAGGCATTAACCAAAGGTCGTGCCAGAGCCCACCTTCCTAACGCATTCCTGTCTCTGTGTGTTTGGCGCCCCCTGCAGGAGAACCAGAGTTTCGATATGTTGCAGGGATGCATGGAAACGAGGTGCTGGGCCGAGAGCTTCTCCTCAATCTCATGCAGTACATCTGCCAAGAGTACAAACGGGGAGACCAGCGCATCGTGCACCTGGTCAAAGAGACCCGCATCCACCTTCTGCCCTCCATGAACCCCGACGGATACGAGATGGCCTTTAAGAAGGTGCAGGAAGCCGTGGAGCCGGCTCGACGTATTAGAGTGCCCGATCCTCAGAACTGGAAATAATGAATCCTGTTTTCTTTCACCTACAGGGCTCCGAGCTGGCAGGCTGGTCGCTGGGACGTTACAGCTACGAAGGCATCGATATGAACCACAACTTCGCTGACCTCAACTCGGTGATGTGGACCGCCATCGAACTGGAGACGGACCGCTCCAAGCTCATCAACCACTACTTCCCCATCCCTGAGCCGTACACCACCGAAGAGGCTTTTGTGAGTCTAACAAACACGTCGCACACACACAGGCATCCATGTTCCTTTCATTTCATTTTATTATTTCTCTTCTCAGCACTGCTTCCAGGATTTATATTCAAAGCAAAAAGGGTTTGTGAGCAAATCAGTTCATGATAATAAAGATAATAATCAAAACGCTAACGTGCAGTTTTTGCAGCACTGCCACAAATGTTGGGAATACACAATTCCCATCAAAATATCTTAAAGTTTTATTTCACCCTATTCAACGTCTCATCAAAATGAAAGAAAGGTGTCATATGGACCCTATTAAAAAGGCTGTAAAAATGGGGAAGAAATCTGGGAATAGTTGAGGAAAAATATTCCCTAAAGGATAATAATGGAAGTGGGAGCTTGTTCTTTGGTGCACTCGTTCCTGGGACATGTGAGCCGGTGAGGGCTCGGTCTCCCTGCATCACTGACGGCCGCGGGAGCGAGAAACAAAAAACACGAGCGACATTTAACCGTCGCCCGCACGTTTCCGTGAGGGTGAAGCAGAGTACGTGCACACCCACTCAGCCCTGAGGAGAGGCACCAGTGGAAACACCCGTGCTCCCAGTGTTCCTCATTAAGAGTCGATCAGTGCCAGTGTCACAGACGTTACTTTGCTGTCGTGTGACGAGGAAGTGACAGAAACAACAGAAAAGCGCCTGTATTTGCACTGCGGATCAGCCCTTTAATTTCAGAGATATTTAAAGTGGAGGAAAGGAAAATCAGATCTTTTCTGTGACTTAACAGAAGCTTCTTTTAATGAGCTTGCACACTTCTTAGATTATGAGTCATGACAACACCTTTCTTTAAGCTAATTTTTGCTTCCTCGTCTCCTGCCCGCAATCAGCGCCATGCCGAAGGATGTCTCGATCCCAAAGCATCTGGAGGGCGGGGGGGGGGGGCGGTGCTACAATTAAGGCTCTTT
>VUQK01039063.1:0-14617 GCA_015106715.1 Bujurquina vittata
TAAAAGCCTCATTGCAAGTTATCGCAAACGCTTGGTTGCAGTTATTGCTGCTAAGGGTGGCCCCAACCCGTTATTAGGTTTAGGGGGCAATCACTTTTTCACACAGGGCCATGGTGGTTTGGATTTTTTTTCACCTTTACTACTACACACCTTCATTTACAACTTGCATTTTGTGTTTACTTTTGTTGTCCTTGACTATTGTTTAAATTGGTTTGATGTTCCGAAACACTTAAGTGTGACAAACATGCAAAAAAAACAGGAAATGAGGAAGGGGGCAAACACTTTTTCACACCACTGTATGTTGGGAAGGTTTACATTTTATGCGTCATTTTTAAAAACAGTACAGTTTCAACATAAGAATTTCTACCTGCATAGTAGAATTAGAAACTGTTCTTCCCTTTAAAACAAAGTAGTTTTCTTGTAAGCTGCTTGCTACCATCAGCTGTGTGTTTTTAAGCTGCCCTAAAATGAGACAGAATGTTCATAGAATTTGCAAATAGGACAGGTCTCCCATTCTCAGACATTTCTGCTACCTGAGAAGTTAATTTTGAGATAGTAACTAATGAATTTAGGCCTATGGAGCTGTGGTCATGAGGTAAACTTTGTATTTTATTCTCAGTTATCATTGTCATTCAAGGCGCTGGGAGAATGGATATGGCTCAGTTTGTTTGCTTTTTTATATATTTTATTTGATTTAAAAAAAATTTCAATTGTAAAATACTATTTGTTACATTTGCTAATATTAGGGATTTCACACCATAACTGATTTTACGGTATTTTACTTCACACTTGAAATGAACAGCAACTGCCACCTGACAGCAGTCACTGTTGACCACCATGTAGGCTCTAATCAGAGGAACAGAAGAGACAACAGACTCTGGGTAGCTCTTGATCAATAGACCGTCAGACTGGGCATCACACATCAGATCTCCATCAGCTCTGTGATCGAGGCAAGGGGCCAGATGTGACCCCAGATTCATCAAGGCAATGAAGTGTGAACACCAGAGGGGGTCCTCGAAGAGCTGGCATCTTCAAGGTGCTCTACCATCTCACACCTTCAAGCCAGAGCTCTATGACATCTGCTAGTCCAGCTGGGTTCCTTCAATCTGTCTGCACTCTCATCCCTTCATCACTACCTCAGATCCCAAAAGGTTCTTTTTTTTGACAAATCCATCCTCAGTTGCTGGATGCTAATATTACATTGTAATAATCTGTCTCCATTCAGATCAGCTCCTCCATATTTCTGCAATGTATTGCATGGTTCTTTGCTCTTGTCTAAGATTTTAACGTGCATACTGGCTTTGTTTGTAGCGCTATGATGTTTATTGTTATTCTCCTGTTTTTAATCCTCGATACCTCAGTGGAATTCTATGAGACTCCAGATTGCTGAGAATTCAGAAATATAGGAGGAAGATTCTAAATATAGCTAAAACAAATGTATCAAAAAGTGTCAATTATAAGTTAGTTTTGATTTAAAGATCACAAAGAGTTCTTTCAAAAATTTCTATGAGCATGTATTTGTGCATATATATTTTCATCATCTTTTTTCTCCTCCTTTTCTTCATCTGACTACCTTCATCTACCTTTGCAGTCTTTTCGCTCATCTCCACCTCTCTCTTCCTCCTCACCTGAAGCCTCATCTTCTTCACTGTCTAGGCCCTAACGTAAGAAGAAAACATGCAGAGACATACTTATTTATTTCTGATTATTGCCGCAGTTATTGTGAGCAGATTAGGAAGGCAGCCATCTCCAAACAGCTGACAACAACTTTCACTCTCATAAACAATTTGATTACATTCATACGTCTTATGAGTGTTTCTTTGCTAATTGCCTGAGTCTGCCCCACTTCAAAGAGCGTTTCACCAGCAAAAACAACAGCGCTTGCCAACAGAGAAGTTCAAGATATCCTCAGCAACTCACCTCAGTATCACTGTTATCAGTCAGAAGTGAGCTCCACTGACTCATCGGCCTGTATCAGACTCTTTTCACACAGTCTTACAGCCTCCTCAAGAGTAAATAGATGTGGATGTTTCCCACTAGGCTTTTTGACAGCTAAGGCAAATAGTAGAACGACATCCTCTACCTACTACTTATGTTTTTTTCCCACAAACAATGGTAGAAACTTGCTGGCTGTCTGTGGCCAAAAGGATTAAATGATTTAATTTCAGTTGCCTCAACTTAAAAAAACAAACAAACAAAACCTCAGTCACTGATTTGTATATATCGCTGCCACCTGGCTTTTAACACATTTAGATCTTCAAGCTTCCACTGACTGTGCAGAATGTGCAAATTATGCACAACTAGATTTGGATTATTATGAGACATCAGTAAAACCATAACCAGCTAAAGTATAAACCTTGTGACATGTTTTTGTTTACATGTAACCATGGTCCTAATGTCTGCTGTAAAAAACAATAATCTCTGAAGATTACAGTGCCATAGATAGGCAGGAAGAATATCCTGCAACAATCAATCATTGCTGACATGCATCAGCAAAAGGCTGCATTTTAATAGCAAAATTTATGTAGGAAACATGAAAGGACATTAATATTTTATCAGTTTAGTTGTGATATATAATTAACTGCATTCTGTATTTTGCAGATCTCACAGAGGTTGATGTTAGAGACCTTCTAGTCTCAGAGCAGGGGTCAGTAAACCTCGCAGCCATCTAAGCTGTTGACAGGTGGATTTAGCAGGATGTGTAGACCCTTCCTGAGCCCTCCAGCATCCAGCCCAGCCAGGCTGCCCTCCTTAGGCTGCAGTCTCTGGACAGGAGTGTATCAGTATACTTTTTTAGACTCAAGCAAAAATAAATTATATATATATACATCTTACTTTTCAAAATCCAGTAGCTTTATAGCACATTTTACAATCCCTATTTGGGCATCTCATGCTTTAGTTAGATCATATAGTACGATCATTCCCATAGCAAGCCCATAACAGCATCAGTAAATGTTGCCATGGTTCATTTTTCTAAGCACTTAGACACCAATATTACAGTCATGCTGAACAGTTAATTAAATACCATGACTATATATCACAAACTTCATTGTGCATGAACAAGTGAGCAAAAACCCTGTTCTCTCATATATTTGAAGTATACATTGTTAAACCGTTTATATTTCATATTAGTCATTGTTATTAATTAAACACAAGTCTGTCCTGGGGTATATTGGCATTAACTAGCTAAGGCTGAGACATTACATGCACGTGTGTCTGATCAATGCCAAATAAGCAAGCTTATAGTGAACTCCTATAAAAGTTCATGCTAATGAGCAGTAATACAAGGCAATCTCCACATGATCTTTCTATTCCTGTTAAAAAGTTAAACACGCCTTTTAAACCAATTATTTATTGGTTTAGCATATTTTTATTGCCTTTTCAGTTTCAAAATGACTTCATTTTCCTTCAACGCTTGCTAGAATTTTTCTGGCGATGCTGCTCTTTTGATGCACGCCGGAGTCTGATGTGCCTTCTTTGTGTCAGCCTTCACTGGGGACCTTTATTTCCTGTAGCTGAACTATGGGGAGATTCTCCCCCGCACAAAAGGCGTGTGAGAATTCTAGCATTAATGTTTGATGCTCTGACCTTTTTGACACACTGACAAATTAATCCGGTGCCCTTAATTCTCAACCAGCTGCGAGCGTTCCAAATAAAACCTGAAACCTGAAAAGAATGCCTCATATCTGTGCAACTTGGTGCCAAAAATCCAACTGGCTTCACTAGAAGGTCGCACAATACAGAAAAGCATGGTCATGAGTAGCCTCTGATTAGTGATTACTGAAGTATAATACAAGCGAGCAGCTCTTTTACTCTTCCTTGACAAAAGCCTGCTTAAATCTGGTGTCAAGTGTTATTAATAAAACAGTTTTTGTATTTCACAAAAATTCCATTGTTAACCACTAAAAGGGTGCTCCATCAGTGTAGAGAAAAATATTTTTGAGGGGGACTTCATCGGCTCTATCAGGTGAAATTTAAGGAAAACAAAAATTAAACTCAGCGAACGTGTCGTTATTGCCTGTCACACACTGGGCTGCAATACACAGAGGAACATGCGCATTGTTTGCAAAGGGAATAGACTAATTATTTTGATCACTAATCTAGTATTCCCAGGGACTTTCTTTAATTTTTTTAAAGAAATCCCTGCAGTTCTGTTGATTTGCTCTGCTGATACACAGCTGGGAGTGAATTAGGAATCCATGTTTTCTACCCATCTGCTTAGTACTGCAGATAATCTTAGATAATGCATAGTCTCCCAGAATGGCAATGCTACCATAAGCCACTGAATACTCCAGATCACAACTCAGCTGTTAACCTGATTTTGGAGACAGACACCACACTCCAAAACCATCATCAAAATACCGATGGAGGGAATATCTTTTGGAAGAATGATGTCTTGCCCCTCCAGTAGAGTAAAAGAGAACAGAATCAATCCCAAAGCACTCTGAAGCACACTGGAGGCAATTACCTTACTAAGAGAATGTTTTGTCACAGATTTCTTCGCACTTGATATGTGAGCATCTGCCGAGGCGTGTCATATCAAAGAAATGACTGTAAAATAACCTGTTAAACTTTCTTTTTTTTTTTTTGGTAAAGCACCAACGGATAAAACAGGTACAAAAGAAGACCAGCAGATTCAGGAGCTCCATCCTGAGATGAAAACTCTGCTGATGGAGGCTAAAAAACGAATATCGGTGAGTGACCATTTTCCAATTTAGAGCAATTGCAAACAAGGTTACGGTCTACCATGATGCGGAGGAGAATCACACCTGTGCCTGATGAGTGGGCACAAAGACATTTTGAATACTTTGGGCATCAGTGCCCTCATAAGTGACTTTATCTCCTAAACCCTTGAGTGCCAAGGCTTGAAGTATTGTAAGTGGAGCACTCAGATGAAGGTAACGCTTTGGCTTATTATGAGCTGCCACAGCGCAGTTTAACATTATTGTAAAGCAGTAATTTTACACTAATTCCTTTGGTGCAAAACAGTATTGACTATGTTGCAGGCTGTGTAATTGGGCTTTGTGCCTGTTAAAATATTGTGCATATCTGAGTTCTAGTCAGCTGTACATATTAGGCTTATAGTATGTTCTTGACTGCTGTGTGTACCACGGCCTAGTAACTGGCATACTTTTTTCCCCTGGTTTCCTAATACATTTGCTCACCTGTGTGTGCTCCTGGCATGTACACCTTCTCACAGAGCAGAGGTTTAATTAATGTCGTATCTGTGCTGTTAAAATATTGTGCATAATTTGGCATGTTTTTTCTTGGCTATGTTCAGCTGTGTTTTGGCTGTTTATCTGCTGTGAGCAGCAGGGTCTGCTTGTTGCAAGACTGTCATACTTTGATTAATTTAACTCAAACTTATTAAATAAAAATTACATATACCATACCCCTGCATTGCACACAAGTGCCATTAATTTACACGTCAACGCCCCCCAATTTCCAGTTCAAGGCCCCCGCCCGTAGCAGCCAAGTTACCTTTTACAGTAAGAACAGCCATTTCCAGTGTTTCAGGTACTTCCTCACATTTCTCCACTGAGATCTAGATAAGGCTCTGGTGGTGTTCATCCTGTTCCTCCTTGCACAAAAGAGCAGATACTGGCCCTCTCCTCTTGAGACTCTGCTGGGATGCACAGCTAACATCCAGGTCGCCTCATGCTTCCAGTAGTGGCACTGTCCCTAGCCAAATGTAAACCAGTGAAAAAACATTCAGAAAAGATGAGGAGGGAAAGGTCCTGTGGTGGAACTGAACCAGAGGCACTGTGGTAGGAATTTGGCCTCAATTCACTCTGCGTGTGCTCTACCTACATAAGCATCAAGGGCATGGAAAAATTATTTTTGATTCAAAGTATTTTTGTTTTTCTCTTTTCTTTTATAGGACAGCAGGCAGTCCTCTTATCTGTAGCAGTTTAATTTATCCAGAGTGTTGTAAAGCAGTGAAGAAGACAGGAGACACAAAAGAGATCCCACTCACAGGTAGCCGCTACATTCTCATCTCGTATTACAGATTGCCATCCACAGGATACCGTGCTCCTTGAAAAGATACAGCATTCAATACTCTAACATCATACAGTACGTAAAATAAAACTGGTGATCTGAGATAGAGTAGCATAAATACATCTGGGACATGGGAAAGAGGCACCAAACTCTCTTGTAACTGTGATTGAGCTTGGACTTCCCTTACAATGATACACACAGTTTCTCATTACAGGCCTTTATTGAAAGACAGATGGGAGGGCAAAAGTGTAATCCATGGTTAACACTAAACAAAGGAAGGCTGTCTGGGGGAAATTATTGCAGCTGAGTGGAAGCTTAGATGCTAATGTAATACTAATTTAAACAAGGCTTCATTACAGTATTATTATTATTGTTAAGTTTGGGATATGAAGGGCATGGAGACAAAGTGTGCACAGATAAAGATAAGTCCAATCAAGACTCAATGAAGTTATTTAGTTTAAGCAAGGCTCCTCCATTCATTTCCATATGTGCCCCACAAATAAAGCTGTTCTGTATAGCACAAAAATTGCACATGGAATACAATCAATTTGACTTTTTAAAAAAGCAGTGTTTTCAAAATATAATTGTGGTAATAAACAAAAATAATCGACCTAATGGTGCATTTTAAATTATTGTGAATATGCAGAAGGATAGTAGCATGTATTATTTTCTCTGAAGAGAAGTGACAAACAAGGCCAGATGTTCTCTCTTATGACATTATCAAGGTTGTCCAAGGTGGTCAAAGGGAAAGTGGAGTATCCTTTGGATTTTGGTATTTGGATCTAGATCTGCCTGAGTGTCCCCGTCTGGCTGGATTCCCAGAAAAATATGTGAAGCCACAAGTCATCCGCAGATGTCCAAGCCGCTTTAACTGGCTCCATTCAATACTAGAAAGAAACAGTTCAACTCCAAGCTCCTTCCTTCTCATCCTTTTGCTTAAGGTAAGCAGAGCAATAAGCAAACTCATTCCATCCATCTGTATTTACATTAAGAGTCAATCTTTGTTTAGCCTGGAAAAAGAGTTTGTTTCTCTATTTAAAAAAGCCCCTCCGTAAGGCTAGGACATCTTACTATTCATCACTGATTTTCAGTACTGTAGTCTGGCTGACAAAGAGTCATCATTTTGTTAAGCCAAGTATTCCTTCAACCTTAATTTGTAACATTTTAATGAATTTCTTCACAAATAAATTTTTAACCATTAGAGAAAAAAATTATTCATAACATCTCAAAGACGTATTTTTATGTGCAGCTACTTTCAATACTACTGATAATCTCTGGAGCTTTAAAAAAGGGGCGACTGGACTTCTTTTTGTTTCTTGAAGATGTTTCAGCACTAATCCAAAAGGCTTTTTCAGTTCTAAAACCAAAAGGTGGAAAGACCCAGGTATTAAATCCCCAGTGGGAGTACATGTGCAAGGCATGAAAGGGTCTGGAGAACCTGTGGTTAAAGTTATGCTGCATGTGGCATTGTTCAGCATGACCAGTTTTGTGGTGGGTCAGTGGAGGCAATCCATGGAGGGACGCATGGACCTCTACAGACTAGGCGACAGTACCCTGACTGCCATTAGGTGTCAGGATCAAATCCTTGGACTAATTGTCAGACCCCACATTGGTAGTGGGTGCTGGGTTCCTCTTGGTGCACAACAATGCCTGGCCTCATGTGGGTATGCAAGCAGTTCCTAGAGGATGGAGGAACTGGTATCACTGTTCAGAAACTCAGTGATGCCCTGGTCTAGATTTGGTCCCCCGAGACACCATCCATTGTTTCATTCGGGGCATGCCTTGATGTTGTCAAGCATTCATACAAGCATTTGGGGGCCATACAAATTAATGAGTACAATTTTGAGATGCAGCAATGAAATTTTGGCAAAATGGACTAGCCTGCTGCATAATTGTTTTGCTTTGATTTCCAGGGTGTCTTCGAAAGCCCTCTGTAAGTTGGTAATTGTCATTTCATCAAACAGTCCTGTCGTTCCTAACACCCTACACAGTCCACATCAGTGTACAAATCCATTTTTTTCCCCCCATTGAGATCTGGTGCGTTTTTGAAGTATTCCTTTAATTTATTTCAGCAGCATACATGTTCCACTGAAGTTGTGTTTTGCAACATGATGTATATATGTGTGTATGAACTGAATCAACAGAAATGAGGACGAGGAGCTGATTTAGGAAATTGTTGATAATGATTTCCCAAAAATCCTCCATAATTTTACTGTTCAATTGGCCTTGCAGCAGCTTGGGTTGTAGCATTTACTGGATCCACCAGATGGAGATCTAATGAGCCTTTTTTTCAGGAGCATTACACAGATGGAGACAATATACTGTATGTATTCACACTACTGTGTACCCCTATCAATAGATGAAAGCATGACTTCTCTGCATGCGCCTGCCCACCCACACACAGGCACAGAGACAAACAAACAAATTTACTAGTTTAAAACACTTGTCAGTATTCATCCGTGATATCTACTCTATGTCATATCAGACACTCCAGAGCCATACTGTTTATCTTTGCAATGAACCCAGCTAAAGCACAGTCATTATGGGGTCTGCTCCTCATGCAATACTCTACTATCCAGAGATATAGTACAGTTTGTTGTTGTAGGTACACGGTGATGATTCTCCCTGCTGTTGTGACATCCAGTAAGCACCAAACGCATTTTCAGTACAAGCACCCACAAGCATTATTAGGATCTAGAAACACTAGGTGCATATCCAAGCCCAGATACTTTACTAGAAGAGGACCAGTTTATAAAATATCTCTAAGTGTAGATTGTTTTGACTGCAGAATAGCACGCTTCAGGAATTCTCTCAGGACTGTCCTCTCAATGTCCTTCTGGTTAATTCATATGTTCATGTAAAAAATGTCAAGTTGAACATTGATCATGAATCATTCCAGTGAATGTTCAAGAAGTCAGATATCTCTCAATGTGACCACATATTTCAATTCAGTTCAATTCAATTCAATTCAGTTTTATTTATGTAATCACAACAGTCGTCTTAAGATGCTTTATACTGTAAGTTGAACACCCTACAGTAATACAGAGAAAACTCCAAAAATCAGATGACCCCCCTATGAGCAAGCACTTGGCAAAAGTGGGAAAGAAAAACTCATTTTTAACAGGAAGAAACCTCTGGCAGAACCAGCCTCAGAGAAGGGCAGCCATCTGCTGCAGCCAGTTAGAGGAGGGGGTGGGGTGGGGGCATGGCGCAAGGCAGAAACCTGTGAAAGAGAGCCAGGGATGAATAATAAATAGTGATTAAATGTAGAGTGGCATATAAACACAGAAAGAGTGAAGGGGTGAGTAAAGAAGAAACAGCTCAGGCCTACTGCAATGTAACTAAAGGGAGGATTCAAGGTCACCTGATTCAGCACTAATTATAAGCTTTATCAAAAAGGAATGTTTTAAGCCCAATAAATGTAGAGAGGGTGTCTGTCTACTGAAATCAGACTGGGAGCTGGTTCCACAGAAGAGGAGCCTAAAAGCTGAAGCCTCTGAACCACATTCTACATTTACCAAAAACATAGATAAACAGTTCAAGTATACAACTTAAAAGCCAGACTAAAATCTGCAACCTCAGTGCAGAGCGACATGAGTTAATACATGACAGAGTAGCTTGTGGATTTAGCAGTGACAGTGCCAAATATGCCTTACTGAAAAAGATTGACCGAGGTCAGTCGCTGTCTCTATTTAGTTGCTTAGTCCTCTTTATCCCATGTTGGATATAAGGCTGCAAACTAAATCTTTGTGTGTTTGTCTAATAAGAGAACAAGACAGAAAAGCCATTTTCTATACTAAAAAATGTAACAACTACCAGTGTGAGTGCAGTGCAGCAGAAAATCCAAGGACAACATGAAATACAGGATGAACTCAGAAAATTCAGTAACAATGATTTCAGCTAAAAGACTTGTAGAGGCACACACCCAGCTAAACCAAAAGAATGCCTAACTTTTGAACTACAATCTTGCAGCTGTTGGAAAAACAAATACATTTACTTCAAAAAGTAGTGTAAATTTCCAAACACTACAAATGAAACAGATCAATCAGCTGTCACATGAAACTCATTCAGAAGGTGATGACCCATTTAGTATTGAAAGCTCGTCATTATATGATGATAAATATAAACTTAGTGGCTGTTAATGATGGTAGTTATGAGGATCACTGCAATATGTTAGTTAATGATAAAATCCTCAAGGTAAATCTGGACACATTGTCACGCCCGAGGGTAACAAGAGGGTGGACCCAGAAGCAGACATGGTAAACGAGTTCAACAAACACGAGTCTTTATTTGTCCACTAAGTTCAGAAACTGCCTGAGAGCTGGTGAATCCAGGAAGCGAACTAATACCTGAAGCGAGAATGTAGGAGATAAGCATGACGAACAAGTCCACAAAAGCTCACAAAACTTGAAACCTGAGACCAATCCGAAATTGTGATGGGTCGTTCGCAAACGAGCCGGCTCTTTGAAGTGAATGACGGGAGCTGGCTCCTGATGGGGAGCCGTTTCTTTTTTTATTTTCGTTCATTGTTTTTTTTTGTTTGTTTGGTTTTTTTGAAGCCGCACGTGATTGGTTAAGATGTGTGGCCGAATCGATGGGAGAGCACAGACACGCCACACGGTGACTCCACACAGATCACACACAGAGGGAGTGTCTCCTGTAAAGTTTGCTCAAATACCAGACACAGCAAGAGGAAATTGCGCTTTACATAGAGGCTACATGCAGGAATGTTTTTGGGAGCCAAAAGAGCCGGCTCTCTGAAAAGAGCCGAATTTCCCATCACTAATCCGAAATATCACAAAGTAGAGGCTAGAGGCTAGTTACCCAACTGGAACTCTAACACTCCGGCAGAGACAGGAGCTGGCCCTTAAAAACTGGAAAAATTGCTGATAAGCACCAGGTGTGATGGTTACTGTGGAAACCACCTCCAGCTCCACCCTGCAGAGGAGGAAGCCCAGCCACATCACCACAACCTGAACCCTGACACACATTTATTGTATGTGACACAGCACCACCTGAGGTGAGCCACAATGCTGCACTGACTCGCCCCACATTTCTTCCTTGTGTTTGAACAGGCGATGCGTAAATTCCACGATTTTGACCATTAACGTGTTGAAATAATTGAGAAAACAGTTTTATAAAACAGTTTTATAGAACACTCATGAAGTCAAACGTATTTTCTCTTATCATTGTTAGTATTTTACTTGTCATGATGATAGGGGAGGCACTGCTCACCTGCCTCCCCTGTCCTGAATCCCTTCAGCCAGATCATCGACAAGACTGGCTACAGATACTGACTACAGAATAGAGCAAACATCAGCCACCTACTGTACAAGGATGACATCAAGCTGTATGCTAAGAGTGAACAAGATTCACTGATCCACACCAACAGGATCCACAGTAATGATATTAGAATGTCATTTGGACTGGAGAAGTGTAGTCGGATTGTAACTAAGTAGTCAGAACTGAGAGGATTGCACTACCAAAGGGCAACATTGCACGCACTGAAGAAAAGCTACAAGTACCTTGGAATCCCACAGACAAATGGGAACAATGAAGAGGCCACTAGGAAAGTGGCAACCTCCAAGTACCCGCAGAGAGGCAAGTCCTAAGGAGTCAGCTGAATGAGAAGAACAAGATCCGGGCAATCAACACCTACGCCCTGCCAGTTGTCAGATATCCTGCTGGGACAATAAGCTGGCCAAAGGAGGAAATAAAAACCACTGATGTTAAGACAAGAAAGCTCCTTACCATTCATGGAGGGTTTTACTCCAAATCTAGCACTCTGAGACTCTACGCTAAGCGGAAGGAAGGAGGCTTAGGACTCTTGAGTGTCAGGACCACTATCATCGACAAAACAACGAAGATCCATGAATACATAAGGAAGATGGCCACAAAGGATGAGGTGCTTTAGTTTATGTCCTCATTATCCTATTCATGCAAGAGATAGCAGCACAAATATCAGCTGCTACTGGCCTGTCCAACCTTAACTCAAAAAGATCCTTCTTGCAAATCAAACTCTCCACCAACATTTGCAACTCCTTTTGGTAGATTCAGATTTTCTTTGGCATAACCACTGCCTGTTTTTCCAGAGAGCCATGGAACAAATCTTGTGTACCCATTGTGGCTAATGTCATTCCAGGTGACAACAGAGTTGAGGAGTATGACAAAAAACACAAAGAGAAAGTTCTCAAAATACTTCCCAAGGATAATCAACTATCTGTCCAATTTCATCCCAAACACACAGTCAAAAGCTTGTACACACTCACGCATTCATAGGAAGGGGGATTGTGTCCAAACATTTGACTGGTAGTGTAAATTAACAAGGCATTAACAGGATGCCTTCAACATGCTTAAAACATGCATCAACCACCCACCTAAGCTTCATGAATATGACATGCAAAAGCCAGTTCCTCTCACCAGTAACAGAGGCTATCTCACACATTAGCTGAGATAAGACATGCACAGATAGTGAATGATTTACTAGCAGTGGTTTTTGCTTGTTATCAGTTTTAGGATCACATGTACGGCAATCTAGTATTGCATCAAATAGACCTTGGTTACAATCCACAGCAAACATTTTCCCAATCTTCCAGCATCTCACATGATATTTAAACCACCGAAGAATTTACTTGAATCTCATTTACAAAAAACAAAGACCTTTAGTCAACTGAAACCCTATTATGCACCCCAAGATATGATCTATGTTCCTAGAAAGAAGAATAATATGAGGTTGATGTCATTGTACTCCAGCTTATATCTCCACAGTGGCTTAAGGAGCACCGTGAGAGTACAGCTGCAGACAACACTCTTTGAACTTTCAACTGCTTCATCCAAAATGGACAGCCACAACATCTGTGGGAAGCAGAACAGTTATCCCCATGTCCCTGCATCCTGAAAATTTGAAAGGACTGTACAAAGTTGTGGAATCATCAAAAAACAAGACCAGGGGAAATTCTGTCATCTATAAGTGATAATATAGAGATGACCATTCAAACATGAAGTATCTATAACAGCCTAGAGCCTCACCAACAAGCCCAGCTTGCATAGAAACCTGGAGCACAGAAACTCTGCTATGACAAGACCAGAAAATTAGGAAACTCTCATAACAGGCAACCAAATGGTGAAGCTCCTAGTAATAGGTTATTAAAAAAAAAAATGGGTGTACTGATGAGGAACAGTGTTGAACCACAATCATATGTGGTAGAGACGGGAAATGAATCCAGATGTAACCAATGCCACTTTCTCCCGGTGATGGATCCATTACCTCTAAAGACTATGATACATGCAAATGAACAAGAAGCATCACAACATATAAGCACAGATGACTAAAACACACATGGATGGGAATGCTGTGTCAAACACAACAAGTGCTGAAAAGACTCCCAGCTGAGTTTTACAGAAGCATGTACTGTAAAGGGACAGGACAATAATCTAGTTGAATGTTCTACTTCTGTGTACCACATTCGATTTAGTGGAATTATTATGCCAATTACAAGGTTTCTTATTTAGACAGCAAACAAAGAATATGTGAACTTGGAGCCATTCTTTAATAGAGCCAGGTCCATGTGTTAACAGGCACTGATAGTGATTTTTTTTGTTTGGTTTTTTTTTTTAGATAAGGTCACCTTAAAGTACCAAATGTTCAAGGTGGCCTTGATACCTGCCTTTGGTGCCTGCCTATCTCAGTGGCCTCAAAGTATTTCTTGGGCGTCAGTCTATATTATATTTACTAGTGTCTGCAGCCACATGAAGGCCATGAAGCTGAGCTCAAGCAAATTCTATAAAATACCATAACTGAATAAAAAAAAATTAACAGAATATCTCAAGTGAAAACTTATCTAAGTGGAAGGATAGTCTCAGAATTTACATCCTAAAGGGATATGTGGTTGTCCTGTTCTCCTTGCTGCCATGTAAGCAGAGGTGGACAGTAACGAAGTACAAGTACTTTTTTACTGTACTTAAGTAGATTTTTCAGGTATCTGTACTTTACTTGAGTATTTATTTGTATGACTACTTTTTACTTTTACTCCCTATATTTTTACACAAGTATCTGTACTTTCTACTTCTTACATTTTCAAAACAAGCTCGTTACTTTACTGTAAGTTTAATTCAGCAGAGAAAGGTTTGCATTTCCGGTCAGTTCGGGAGGCGGCTCCTGATTGCAAACATTTTTTCTTGGAAATCGGACGAACAGGGTGGGAGGGGGGGACCAGACAACCCACACGGTAGAGGGAGAGGGTCCTGCAAAGCAAGATCGGAGACCGGACGGAGCTAGCGGATGTTGCGCTTCACGTAGACGCTACACGCCAGGTTCAGAAAATGAGTGACAAACAAGGACAATAAAAGTGTGCGCAGTTCATCACACAGTCTGGTAGCTAAAAGGGAGAGCAAAGACTGAGCGATGACTCCATTCAAATGGTGAAAAATGGCAGAAAGAGGCAGAGACGTCCTCCAGAGAGCTACTTTTACTTTCTTACTTTGAGTAGATTTCAGAGCCTGTACTTTTTTACTTTTACTTGAGTAAAGAAGTTGAACCAGTACTTCGACTTTTACCAGAGTAGTTTTTAACACAAGTACTTGTACTTCTACTTAAGTACAGAATGTCAGTACTTTG
>VUQK01039064.1:0-10250 GCA_015106715.1 Bujurquina vittata
TTCTCTGCAGTATTGTAGTGTCTTTACCTGCAATACAAAGCGCCTTGAGGCGACTATTTGTTGTGAATTGGCGCTGTATAAATAAAATTGATTTGGTTTGATATTGTTACTGGCTGTATGTCTTGGGCACTCGGGTAAAGAAATGAGCTGAGCAGTCAACTGATCAACACCTGGTGGATCAGGTGGCAGGGGAGAATGCTGGACAAGCTTAGCCTGCCCATTGGTATCATCAGGGTCCTCATGGACTGGGTCTGGCAGAGGCCACTGCCCCCGGGCCCTTTTCAGTGTTTTCTGACTTTAAATTCTCATAACTTTACATTAAGGCTACATTCCAATCTTCCAATCCTTTTATATGGCACACTTGTCATGGTTCTGTGTCTTATGCCCAGCATTTTTGATTTTTCATTCTTATGGTTTGGTTTCATGGCGTTTCCGACCAGTATGGACCTAGCGGACTCTGATTTGCATGAGCGGCAGGAGATTGCTCTCCATTTCATGCATGAGAGGGTGAGATGGAAGCCGCGACTCACCCCGGAATATGAGTCTCTGTTCCGGGGTACCCGCTTAGCTTTGGGAGGTCCCGGGAGCGACAGGACCTCGCCAGCGCCGCTCATCACTCTCTCCACCCTGGCACCCTCAGCGTCATTCCCAGGCCTCTCCGCAGCAACAAGTCTCTTTGGTAGCTGCATTTCCACGTGCATGGTAAAGACTTCGACACAATTTCACACAGGGGAGCTGTGACTGCAATCGTACACACCGAGACGCCTACCCATCCGGTCCCAGGAGACGTGAGCCCCGTGCAGGCCGGGGATTAAGCCCGGTAGCCAGTAACAATCCTTATGCAGGTTCACCGACGGAAATCTCGTTACGACTTTTACTTCCTTTAGTTGCACAAGTTTGACCGCTGAACATTTTTTCTACACAAGACAAGGTTTGAGTCAACCTCAGCTGTGTTTACAATATGATCGCCGCCAACAAAAGCCGGCTCCTTAGTGCAGTGCTGTGCTGAAAATAGTGACATGGTCACATGGTCGATCTTCCATTCTGATTTGTTCTAGGGACATGGAGGCATTTACGGGCAATGTGTAGTAGCATTTGCAGGCTTTTGATAATTCAGACTAGTCAGAGATGGGTATTTAACAAGTTATGACGCGACATGATTGATTGCGGTATAGTACTTGTGGCAAGACTATTCGGGGGGCTGGATGGAAAGCTCTGGTGGGCCGGATGGGGCCCACAGGCTGCCAGTTGACATTCCCTGTTCTATAGTAATGCATTTTTACTACACTATCACTGAGGTTTTAGTTTGTCATTACAACCTGAACCAAATATAAATGCCTTCATGGACACGATTTGTGAATCCTTCTTGCGTGACGTGTCCATTTTGGTATGTACTTTGAGATTCAGTGCAGGTTTGGGTTACCTGGTTATGTTGCTCTGTAGCTGATCACTCTGCTGCTGTTCGTCTTGAGCTTGAAGCCTCATGGCCTCCTGTTCCTCCTCCGACTGTTGACTCAGGCCATCCATCAGCCACTGCTCCCTCAGGGCCTTCTTCTGTCAGTCAACCACACCAACACACAGGATCCTCATTATTCAGTATTCTTTCGATATTAACGTTTAAAATGTCTAGTGACACCTGCTCTGCTTTCTATTTTTCTCTCCAGCTTCACGGCCTCTGATTTTAAAAACTCTGCATTGCTTCAGATTTGCTGAACAGGAAGGGGAACGAACTGATAATCACAGTTTCACAAATAGTATATTAGATCAGACGTTAAGAAACAGTAACTGCGGTGGTGCCAATCTCTCGCTTTCCCATTCAGTTATTAGTCTACTCAGATACTCTGAGACATACTTAGATCAAATCTCTGATGTGGCAGGAAATGGACTTTTCAGTCTGTCTTGACTGTGAGTGTACATAATTAGTTTAACTATAAAAAATATCCCAATTAAAATGAGATTCAATCTTTTTTTCTTTTTTTTTACGTGCAGTTTGGAAAATCTGAGATATCAGTCATTGTAGGTGCAGAGTTGTTTCTTGTGTTCAAGTCTTTTGACAAAAATGTAATTTTTTTTAGTCATAATTTAGTCATCTGAATAGTCTTAGTTTTAGTCGACTAATTAGCGTAAGAATTTAGTCAACTAAATCTACGGTCAATTCAGTCGGCTTAAATATAAAGGGTGTAAAATTTAAATGCTTTTTCTTCAGTTCCATTGATTTTGCCATTACACACACTTACATGAAATTAAACAGTTATTTAAAGTTATGGAATATCATTAATATTAGCATTTCTCCTGCTTTCCACATCTGATCATTAACACCACCTTACTGAGATAATACGGACATTTTAGAGTAAGACCGGCTCTGAAAGGCACAGGGCAGTGTTCAGGACTAAGATTAGGAAACGCTTATCCGCCGCGGTGTGGTGATTTTCTCTAAACACAAATGCTAAACTGGGAAAAGCACTTTGCCCTGCATGACATTAAAAATGCTTACATTTGCATGGAGATCTGGGTGACTTACGGATGTCTTTTAAGATTTGTAGTGTTTTTTGCCAAGATAGTCAAATGGTTTATACATCGTTTTGTTTGTCATGATGTCCAAGGAGAAATGTGTCCATACATCAGCTCTTCTCTTTCTCCTTGCTGACACTGTCTACATAATTTAGTTTTATCAGAAGTAACAAGGTTAGTGTGGCCTTCCCGGATTTAGGTCAAATCTGTCCTAGGTACTGACTTACTTACTTTGTCTTATCTACATGATATTGCCTCTCCCAAATGTCCTATATACATAGCAGGCCTGAAAATGGCAAAAATTGACACGTTCAGTTGAAAATGGTTGACTTCCTGTAGGGTTTCTGGTGTGGGTCCAGGAGACTTTTTTGTACATCTTAGGATGTTACATGAGCCTGCAAAATTTCAGATATGTAGATAAAATGTATCTCCAGGTTACACAAAAAACATGTTTCATGATATTTCCATGTCCCACTAGGTGGCGCTCTAATGTTTAGGGACTTTATACATATTGTGTTCAGGGCAGGAGGCTTATCAAACCACTAAAGCTTGACGCAGACTGGGCAATGTGGCTTTGAGTTACTAACGTTTTTGTCTTTATGGCGAAACACCGAACTTTGCAGTCTTGCCAGGGTCACGCCCTTTGGCGAAAAATCATAGTTTTGAAAACAATGTAAAACCAACTCCTTAATGATTTCCAGGAGAAATTTGCAATGGTTCTGCTCAACCACTGTGGCGCTGTACCCCAATGTGTAAAACATGACATTTCCTGTACTCACTAGATGATGCTGCGACTGTCAATAAATATTATCATATGTATGTGTTTAGGGGTGGACCATCATCCTACTGACAAAGCTTGATCCAGATTGGATAATGTAGGTTTGAATGAGAGGCAATAGTGTGTAGATAAGACAAAACAAATATGAAGTTGATAACATCCAAAACCTATGAGTTATTAGAGAAAGTAATCACAAAAATCATCCTTTTAATTCAAAATGGCTGACTTCCTGTTGGGTTTAGGGAATTTTTTCATCTGGACATGTTACATATGTGTACCAAATTTCATACATGTACGTGAAACACAGCAATGGGAATTGAACTAAAGGTGGCGCTGTAGAGCCATTTTGAAAGGGGCATGCCTGAAACCATTAAAAAACTTAAATTTTCACCAGACCTGACATGTGTGCAAAATTTCATGAGTTTTTGGGCATGTTTAGGCCAGCAAAAAAAGTAACTCATTTGCCTAAATGTTCAAAGCAATTACAATGGGGCTTTGGCACAGGCTGTGCTTGGGCCCTAATGAAAGCACTAAACATGCAGAGGTCATCATGGGAGTCCTCACATTCACTATTTAGTGTATGCATTGTTCTTTATGAGATGGAATGAGATGTTGCTACATTACTCACACATTTTCTCCTGATTTTTTTTATGCTGTAAAAAAAGAAAAATACCTTTATGTACTGGAGTTTTAACTTTTCTTCTTCAATCTGTCTCCTTTTCTTGGCAATTTCTTCTTGGATTCTTCTTTTGTCCTGTGAGGGCAATTCAAACACTTATTTGCATCATTTAAAGCATGGAAACCTGTCCTGACACTTCAACCTTGAACTGACACATGGATGCCAACGGCCGTAAATAGACTACAGCTGCACAGACGTCCATGGTGTGACCTACCTGTTGTTTATGTGAGTGTGTGTTATGTGTACAGTATTTGTGTGTGTCCATCTATTCACTACAGCTGCTACAACATTTCCTGCTAATAAGCACTCTATGTACCAAAGAACTTTCATCTAAAAGTCAGATCCACTGGACACAATAAATCAGTGTTTGTCCTGGGAAATATCAGACAAACATACTGCTTAGTGGTTTTATTTATTAGCTAAGCGTCACAACACACTCCCTGTCTTCATGGAGTTCACACTGGGCAGGCTTACTGTTGACTAAAATTAGCTCCTGGATCCAGGATCAGTGTGGTATTAAGCTCCAGTGAAACAGGATCTCCCTAATGACGTCTGCTGGTATTTATGGCTCTGTCTCAGTCTGTATCTGACTGCCAGACTTTAAAGTAATGTCTGTTTGCTGATGGGTTTGGACAAGGACAGTTGGCAATATTTTAAGTAAATGGGACAGTGTTACTTTTCCTTCCACTTCACATACCAAGTGTTTTGTTTTTTTTTTTTTGCAAACACCCCTTGGAAATCTTTGCAAGTTCAACCTCCACATCACTCCAGTTTTCTACCATCAACTTTTTCTTAAAAACATTATCTTACAAGCTAATTTTCAGTATTGCTTAAATTGATTTGATGTATTTTTTTAAGTATATTCACTGAGTGGAAGAAAAAGAGTTGGTAGATTTTTTTTAAATTACAGCTCAGTATTAATGTGGTAATAGTATTAATGAGGTGGAAACAAGTAGGTAATAATATAGAAATACCAAGCGATTACCACTTAATTTCCAAAGTAATATCCAAGTACTCATATTGTCAACAATGGTTATAGCTAGCAGACCTAGACAGATGGAGCCCTCTGTCATTACGCTTAGGTAACAGAATAATGGTGATAAAAACAAACCTACCTAGACTGCTCTACTTGTTTCAATCATTACCCATCCAGATTTCCGACTGACAATTTAGAGAATTGGGACAGGGCCATTTCTCATTTTATTTGGAATGGTAAAGCACCCAGAATAAGACTCAAAACTTTACAAGTACCCAGACCTAGTGGGGAAAGACTACTACATAGCAGCACAGATAAGACCAGCCATGCTCTGATGTATCAATGACTATACAGCAAAATGGAAAGCTATAGAGCTGTCACAGTAAAACAAGCCATTACAGCGCTTACTAGGCAACCCAGTGGCTGCAAAACACAATATCCAGAATCACTTGATCAAACTCACAATAAATACTTGGTTACACAGTGTGAAACAGTTTAAGCTCCAAAATGACATTTGTTTTCACTGAGGTGGCCAGCATGTGATCCTCACTTTGATTCAGCTCAAAGGGACAGAAGTTTCACCCAATGGGAGAAGCAAGGGGTCACTATGATATGCCTTCTAATTGATAATCTATAGTTTATTGATTTCAAACCTTGTCTGAATGATATACTTTAACTTGCCATGATTTCTATACAGTAGATGCCTCCAGCTCCGTCATTACTACATTAAGATATTAAAAAATCTATTAAAGGGAATATGTCAACTCTCACACAAATGTTTATTAAGGCTTATAAATCAAAACTGCGCAAAAAAATTACTGTAGAACATTATTGAGTTACGAGGCCACTCAAGAAGTTATATTAAGGAGAAATGAGAGAAAGAATTGAACAGTTAAATTGCATGAGGATTGAGTCACTATAATTGAAACACAAAACACTACAACAAATTCACAAATGTGGAGAGACTTCACTTGGAAAAAAAAATGTGTCAGATATTTTATAACCCCAATACAAAAATCTAAACAGACTGACCTTCCTCCTGAATGCTGGCAGGATTGTGGCTACTGTCCTACTGGCCACTTGCAGATTTTCTGGAATTGTCCTGTTCTTAAATATTTCTGGGAAGGCATTCCCACCTCTGTTAAAGAAATCTGGGACTATGAGATTGAATTCACTTGTCCATCCTTGTACCAGGGAAGTATAGATCCATTGTTATCAAAAAATGATAGATAGCTCTTAAAAATCTTTATGACGGCAAGCAAAAAAGCCATAATAAAGTGGTGGCTTACTAGGGACCCACCCACCATTGACCAATGGATTTGAATTGTTAATAACATTCGGTGCATGGAACGTCTAACTTTTAACCTAAACCTGCAAAAGAAAAGGACAACGGGTTTTGGGAAAAATGGGACACATACCTTTCAGAAAAGGATGATTAGGTTTGCGCTTGATTTTTTTTTCCTTTTCTCCTTTCTTTTTTGGTCTCCTCACCCTTGCTGGATGGACATTAATATTGCTTTGTACCTCTGACCTCTTGTTTAAAATCCCCCACACTCTGTTCTGTTTGCATTCATTTAAGATTCTTCTGTGCATTAAAATTCTTGTATACTGACTTCTGGTAATAACCTACCTAAAATTTTTAAAGTGATTCACCTTCCATTGAGTAAAATAAGGATTTGATCCCTTACAAACCAATCAGAATTCTGATTGGGTTGTAGGGTTCTGCCCATGTGGCTGTAGCTCAGGAGGAAGAGCAGGTCACCTAATGAACGGAAGGTCGGTGCTTCGATTGCTAGCTGCTCCGGGCTGCATGCCAAAGTATCCTTGAGCAAGATAGTGAACCCCAAGTTGCTCTCCGAAGCAATTGTTGGAGTGTGAATGTGTGTGTGAATCTTAGACAATAAGCGATTAGCTAAACATGGAAGTGCTTATATGAATGGGTGTGATTGGGTAAATGTAAAAAACGTGTTGTATAAGCACTTTGAGTGCTTAGATAGAGTAGAAAAGCGCTATATAAGAACTAGTGCATTTACCCTGTGTGCCCATGTAGTACACACAGATTACCATTAGCCAGTTAATTACAGATACTCCTGATCTCAGCTAATTATGTGTAGCCTGTACACAGAATCAATTTCTCCCAACCTCTCCACCAACGCCAAGACCAAAGAGCTGTCAAAAGACATCTGGGACAAGACTGTAGACATGCAGAAAATGCATGGTGTGAGCATCATAATTGATAGCAAATTTAAGATTCTTATCATTAGTGTTAAATTTCAAGAACTCAGTCAGTTGTGCATGAGAACCAGACCATATGAAAAAAATATTGTCAATGTACCATTTACAGAAGGATATAAGGGCACAACATGGCTAAGATCTTTATCAAAATCCATCCATTCTCTTCCACTTATCCGGGGCCGGGTCGCGGGGGCAGTAGCCTAAACAGAGAAGCCCAGACTTCCCTCTCCCCAGACACCTCCACCAGCTCATCAGAAAGGACCCCAAGGCGTTCCCAGGCCAGCTATAATCTGTCCAGAGTGTCCAGGGTCTACCCCTGGGCCTCCTCCAGGTGGGACATGCCCGGAACGCCTCACCCAAGAGGGGGCCGGGAAGCATCCTAATAAGATACCACCTCAACTGGTTTCTTTCAATGTGGAGGAGCAGCGGCTCTAATCTGAGCCCCTCCCGGATGGCTGCACTCATCACCTTATCTCTAAGGGAGAGACCAGCCAGCCTCCGAAGGAAACTCATTTCTGGATCTTATTGTATTCGCATCACTGCAGAAGCAGCCCCAATCCGTCTGTCGATGTCCCGCTCCTTTCTCCCATCACTCGTGAACAAGACCCTGAGATACTTGAACATGTAATGTTTTTTTTATGGATTTTTGGTTGACATTCAGAGTCTCTCTATTAAAATGAAACTACATAAAAAGACTAAGGCAGTGCTCAGGGGCCCACAGTGATGCCAGGCCGGGGATTCGAACAAGGGTCTTTTCAGTGATGAACCCGTTTCCTCTCCTCTAGAGCACAAACTAAAAATAACTACACATCACCAACAACAACAATACAAAGATACATACATACATACATACAGGTATACAAAACAAAAATAAAAAACACATCATGCTCTTGGCTTATCAGCTTTTTCAAAAAGTATATTTTTCAAACCTTCTTAAAGCAAGTTGTATCACCTAAAAAGTGCAACTCTATTCCATGCCAGATTGCTAGTGTAGAGAAAGCTAGAGTTCCCATAAGACTTAACCCAAGGATGATGCTTTGTATTAATAGAATGCAGCTTATTAATAAAGTTAAAACCATTTCTCAAAATAGCTGGTGCTTTCAAAATTTAAAAAACAAAATTGAGCTTCAATGTGCCACCCTCAGTTCAACTGGTAGAATACCCTCCTGATAAAATTCAGTGGCTCCAATATACCTCTCAGCCGGTGCATTCAAAATATATCTAATTAATAGAGTACCATGATACACTAGCATAGTCATAATGGATTTGAATAAGGGCCAATACCAACAATCTCCTGGCTTTTTGGGTCACATGATTTTCCTGCCTATAAAGAAATTTTAACTTGGCATTTGATTTTTTTTTAATTATACCATTCACAATCCTTTCTCCACTTAAATACTGATCCAAGATTAATCCCAAATACTTGGTCCGTGCACTACAATTAATTATACCACCGTTACATTGCACTTGAATAGAGTTTGTCCCATTTTCTTTTCAGCTTAAAGAGAATTGACTCAGTTTTATCATAATGCAGGAAGAGCCTATTGTCTATTAGCCCTTCTCTAATTAATTCCATTTCATTTCAGAGCCTGTGTTGGATAACTTCAACACTTCTATCCACCACAATAAGAGCCATGTAATCTGCATTTAAAAGCAACTTGGATGAAACAGTTGAAGCAACGTCATTAAAATAAACTAAAGATAGAAGTGGATCAAGAATAGACCCTTGGCTTACCCTGCAATTAATATTTGCTGTTTCAGAAAGAGTACCCCCTCACTCTTCACTGCGCCCGAGAGCATACACTACATTGCTGATCTTGCTTTTTTTGGGGGGGGAGGGGTGTCCTTGGGATGAACCAGTTTTTCCCTCAGAGTGTTACTAGGTTTGAAGTAAAATAGGATGTCATTATTGGAGAAAATTCCTATGGACCTCGTTTGTAAAATCTGTGGAAGGTATATTGTAGCCACTGAATTTTTATCAGGAGGGTATGTTACCAGTTGAATTCAGGGTGGCACAGTTGAAGCTCAATTTTGATTTTAAAATTTTTAATGGTACCGGACCAGCTATTTTGGAAAATGGTTTTAACTTTATTAATAAGCTGCATTAAATTAAGGTCCATAATGTTGTTCTGAACCCCGATGAAACCACGGTGTCCTTTGATTTGGTTTCACTTTTCACTTGCATACCCTCAACCGAGGCAGTGGAGACTGTCAGGAAATGACTACAGGAAGACGGCTCCCAACAGAACAGAACCGGCTTTACCCCAGATCAGATCTGTGCACTTTTAGACCTCTGCCTTACCACAACATACTTCAAATACAATGATGGATTCTACAGACAGACACATGGATGTGCCATGGGCTCCCCGGTGTCTCCCATTGTAGCCAAAGTAAAGCTCTTTGTTCTTTCAAAGGGATGGCACCTAGCCACTGGTACAGATATGTAGATGACACCTCAAAATCAAAACCCAAGAAGTAGAAGCCTTCACTCACCACATCAACTCAGAGGATAAATACATACGTTTCACCAGGGAGGATACCAGAAATAACAAGTTACCATTCCTGGACTGTGCTGTGCTTATTGAGGAAAAAAAAAAAGTTGAACTCATTGTGCACACAACGAAATGAGGGTTTCAGATCACTCATCCAGAGACAAGCATCTGCGGCCATGCAGCCAGACCGGCGCTACCATTAGGCAATGTGGTTTAAGTGTCTCGCCCAAGGACACAACGCAACGCAGGGACAGGGCTCAAACCTGCAACCTTCCGGCTGAAAGGCAAGCGCCTACCCACTGCCACTTATTAGATGGAAGCCTCGACATTTAAGTTTACCAGAAGTCCACACACACAGACCAGTATCTCCTCTTTGCCTCCCACCACCCTCTGGAACCCAAACTGGGGGTGATTAGGACCCTACAACACTGGGCGGAAGGCAGAAGGGAAACAAAAGGAACACACACATATTAAGAAAGCCCTCAAAACATGTGGTTATCCCAACTGGGCTTTCCTCAAATCAGCCAAGATGCAGAGGAAAGAAGGTCAGACACAAACTGGGGAGAATAAGAAAGACAA
>VUQK01039065.1:0-18146 GCA_015106715.1 Bujurquina vittata
GGCGGGGGAAAAAGAAGAGAAGAAAGAGGAAAAAAAAAGAAGAAAGAAAAAAGGAAAAAAAACCCAAAAAAAAACAAAACAAGAAAGATATATTTGCATATATACACACATATACACAAATACACACATACACACACACACACAGACATGCTATGTGCATGCGCACAAACCCATGCATAGCCATATACACCAACTCATCCATTTACACACATACATCCAGTCATGTTGTAATTTTGTGTGTGTGCATGTTCTTCTGTCATGGAACATACTCAATAATGGTGGTAAGAAGCCGAAAAGCCGAAAGGAGAAGTTATGTTGGTGAATAATTTGATCTAATGGGAGCATATACAAAGAAAAAAATATAAACAGGTCCCAAGATAGACCCTTGTGGCACTCCAGATGTCATGCTGGTGTAGAGAAGCATTTTCCAATGTTAACCAATGTTGTCCTGAGTTTAATATAAGATTTAAACCAGTTAAGAGCCAAATCCTTGACTCCTACACAGTGTTCCAAGCAGTCAACGAGTAAGGCATTGGCAGTGTCAAAAGCAATACTCAAGTCCAGCAGAACTAAGATAGAACAACCAGTAGAATCAGCATGAAGTAGAATATTGTTACTTTCAAAAGAGCAGACTCAGTACTGTGAAAAGTCCTGAAACCTGATTGAAATGTATTATAGATAATGTTCTTGTTTAGAAAGGATTACAGCTGAATGAAAACAACCTTTATAGAACTTTAGCCAAAAAATGCAGTTTTGATATAGGTCAATAATTACTCAGGACATCCACTTTCAGATTTTGATTATTTAAGAATGGCTGGCCTACTGAATGCGTAAAACACACAGGAACTATCCCAGGAGCTAGGCTTGATTTATAATTGTGAGAACATCACAGCCTATTATATCAAAAGTTTCCTTAATAAGCAATGATGGAAGAACATCTGTTACAGAAGTGGAACACGTCATATGAGAAATCAAGCCGAACAACTGGGAAAAGGAAACAGGCTCAGAATCCTCAGAGGTAGCAATAACTAGCTGTTAAACCAGAATCTGCTCCAAAAGATAAAACACTGTGTTTGCTCTAATGTTTTCAGGATTACTAAAATCCCCAAATTTTCACACTTTTTCAAAGATGCTTCGAGATTTTTTTTTCTAGGATTAGGCCTTTATTGTATGAAACAAAAACTTATGTTGATTTTATAAACATTTATATAAATCCAGATCACTGGATTGTAGAAAAGTGTCTACTATAAAGAAGTCCAGCTTTTGAGAAGAAAAAATTACATTTCATTTAAAATGAAACTCTTATTTGAGACTATTTTATCAATTTTTATCATTAAAAAAGATTCACCAGAGACCCATGATATATATTGAAGAGGCCAAAGATTATTTGATTGATTTATTATTTGATTATCATATGATTAGATATTGAACACCTCTTCTCCTGGAAGCACTTGTGATGCACAGTGATGCTGATGGTGCACCTGGGTAAACAGGCACCAAGTGAGCGTGGTTTTAGGTATGAAAGCAGAAGTGCATTTTCACGTTGACACTGACTGTCCTTCCCCGCCTTCTTGGGTGCTTCCTGGAGTGGTAAGGCAGCTGGAGTGGTAAGGCAGCTGGAGCGGTAAGGCAGTGTGTGAAAACAGACCGGAGTTTGCTGTAAGATGTGCAGGTGTAAAAAACACTTGCCACCAGTGTCTTAAATGCATACATCCATGGCAGCATGTATTGAGAGCAGGGCTTCATAATAATGCTGTAGTTGGAGCGCTGACATTGTAGGAAATCAAAGAAAGAGGAGGTACGCAATCACTAACAATATATTGTCAGTTTAGTTTGTCCACTATATAGAGCTCGCGATCGTGTTATCACCAATGCATTGCCCTATGTGACCATTGTTCACACAAGTGATACAGAGATAGAGGTTGCTTTTGGGTTTGAAAGTTAAATTTTGTCATTAGAAACACATCACGATGGTGAGATGGTGACATGACCGGGATGGAAGCCCTTTATGGAATGGAGTAAAATTTTTGTGCTTTTCAGATTGGAAGCAACAAGGTGCTGAGGTCTAGGAGCCAACATCGTATGGCTTGGGTAGCAGCTGCAAGAAGGAAAAACATATTTCAGAAAATATGTTCACGTGCATCCATGGCATTCTCACTGATGATAACGAATTCAGTAGTTGTATTGCTACCTTACCTTAGATGTGGCAGTAATCTTAGCTGTAGCTACATGTAAACATAGCTAAAATCAAAGAAAATCTTTATGCTTTTCTTTTTCAAAAACAGCTTCTGAAATGCAGCTGAGTACCACCATTACGCCTCGGACACAGATGTAACTGTGGCTAGATCTGATCAATGTCAGTGGAGAGTACAAGCTCCTGCTGCTGCACTAGAACACAAATATTGTGCCATAATAAAAGATATGAAACTACTTTGTGTCTGAATGACTTTTAGTTTTAAGATCCACAGCAGAGTTTAGTCCAACTACAAGGTAGAGCATGTGAGTAGTGCAGTGCAGTGTTAAATACCAAATAAAACGTTATGCTTTATGAGTGTGTGTGCAGTGCTATGAGATGTAAAAATATAAATTGAAATGCAAAATTGAATTTTTAAAAAAAAATATAGTATGAACTATTAAGTAAAATAACTGCCTTCTATGGATTTTAAGTGTCTTTGCAGGATAAGACATGTAAAAAAAGGTTTGCCTGCCTGTATCACAGAGCCATGGCTCAGTGGTTCAGAGTTCCTGACTGTGCCTGACACACAAATGCGAGCTTGAAGATCTTTATAGTTCTTAACTTGTCTGATGTGCAGGCACTGACCACAAACAGGTTTTGAGAAAATTGAACTTGAGTGTCGGCAGCTCCTAAAAATAAAGTGACCTTCTTTATGTTCATATGGATCAACCCCGCCTAATAACGCTCCTTTGCCTCGTTGTTTAGCTTCTCTCTGTATCATATCACGCCAGTGTTCATCTCACGGGTCATTTGTGTTTTTCCCTCATTACCTGTTAGCGACTGTCTTTGTAGTGTCTTTTGGGTTTTTTTCAGCAACTACCCAGGATATCTTTTTCACAATTCTTTAACCAAATTAAATAAATCCTCATTAGCAATTTCCATGATGTCATACCCATAGTTACTCTAAATAAATCTGAATAACAGGGCCTGCTGCAGTTCAAAGAGCCATTTAGGATTTGAATGATGGAAATATTTTGTCTTTTAGTCTGAGGCAGCATTAGATTCTATTAGACTATGATGATTTATTTGTTAGTGTGCCTGCTTTTGGTGCGGCGCGAACATCTTTGTAATGGTAAACTTGTAAGCGCTCTTCCACAGCAGTCTGTAGAGACCCAGGGAATCTTTGCACTCACCTTACATCTAAAGGCCCATTATGTGGAATAAATATTGGCATGTTTCTAGTGCGCTACAATGAATGCGGAAAATGACTAGTTTATTGATTTGGACGAGCACTTAAACCAGCAAAAGGGGAGGTGAGAGCTTGTGCAATCCTGTAACACACTACGCAGTTTCCATCTTCCATCAAACTCTATTTTCCCCAAGCTTTAACCCTCTCTGTCAGAGGTCAAGATCTGGCTCTAACAAAGACATACTCTAGCCTTGGGAATAGAAACACAACATACTTAATAGTCTTCATTGATCCAGTATCCAATGCCTCTGAGATTTTTTGACTGCTAACCCTCTGAGCTGGTCTCTGAACACATCTAGAGCATTGACGCAACTGTCCTCTACGGCCTCCCGGGGCAGGAAAGAGATAAAGTCTGTCCTTCAAAGTGAAAAGCAAGTTTGAGGTCAGATTGGGAAAAACAGTTAAATAAAGACATTTAACCCAGAAGCAGATGTTTTGAGACTGTATGTTTGTTAGTGAATCGATTTTATTGCCCCCCCCAAACCATTTGGTTTTTTAATTTTTTTAATTTTTAATTTTATTTTGATATTGAATGAGAAGATCACTCCAATTTGCTTTGACTGCATCAAGTGGCTGCAAACATCATAAACCTCATTATTTGCAAAAAGATGTGCAGCCTTTCTTAGGCATTCAGTTTGTACAAATAATTTCTGAACACGATGACTACAGCTGATGACCAGATTAAATTTACCCACTGCAGTACTAGATGCCTCACAGATAACCTTGCAGTTCAAATACCACAGAATATTTTGCTTTTATTAAAAACTCATTATTACCTTTGATCATCTTTTGTATTTCTTTTTGGCTGTGAATGCATTTTTTGGGGTTAGACTAATATTTGCTGTCAGGCCTTAAAGACTCTCAGAGTGCTTAAAAATACATTTATTGTCATCTAACGGCCAAGAATATGGAACTCAGGGGAAATTCATTCAACTCGATAACTTGTGCCTTTGAATCTTGAATGGAAATATTTGCATAACATCATATCTGGGTTGCTAGGCAACCTGGTTTGTCTGACAAGCACTTTCATAGTATGCTCATGATTAAATCTGTTTTGAGAAAAAAACACAAATAATCAGCTTTGTTTTTGTTGGCTTGTTTAGATGTGTGCGTGCTGGTATTATGGCATAAACACTGAATTGGTTTATTTTCATAGATATTTGCCTTGTGGCAGCTCACCTACAAGCCTCTGCAGTATGTCACTATTGTACTGTGTGTGTGTGCGTGTGTATATATATATATATATATATATATACACACACACATATATATATAAAACCTTTATGTGAAGGACATGTTCTCTCAGTGATGTCATGCCAGATTAATCATCTGTTGATGCCCACTAAGTGGAAACCGCAGTTGCCAGAACCGCTGCTTTAGATGCATGTGCTTGTGTGTGTATACTGCATATGCACAAATGATTGTATGTTACTATGGAAATGAGGCATCAGAAGATAATTTTGATAATATGAACAAGAGATATAGGTGGGGAAGTACATGCTGAAGCTTTTTTTAAATGTTTAGAGTATGTACCCTCTCTTTGCTCCCTATATTCCCCTTCTGCTAGGTTCCTCCATATTACTTTTAAGAACCGGCTATTTTCATGATCAAATGCTTTTCACAGTTTTGGAATGTTGTTTCACAGTTATATCAGGCTTCCTCTGATGCATCTCTGTGCTGTACTTGTAGCTACAGTGTTTACTGGAGGTAACACACGACTCAGCTAAAATGCTTTAAAGCACTGATCTCATGTTTGTGTATAAAGTTCTGCATCTCTGCCTATAAAATCAGATTTTAAAATGAGTGCCGCTGCTATTTTTAGATCCATCCATTTCAGGGTCAAAGGAGGCTGCTGCTTATCCCAGCTGCCATAGGGTGAGAGGAAGGGTACACCCTGCGCAAGTTGCTAGTCTCTTGGAGGGCTTGCACAGAGAGACAACAATTCAGACTCGGATTCACATCTCCGGGCAATTTTGAATCACCAATTATCCTAACCCCACAAAGTGGAATTTAGGAAGAAGCCAGAGTATCCAGAGAGAACCCACACAGACATGGGGAGAACATGCAAACTCCACACAGAAAGGCTTTGGCCAGATGGTGGAGTTGAACCCAGGGCCTTTGTGTCACACCACCATCTTTCCCTATTCTTAGATCACTCCCTGGAAATTCCGACCCTTGGCATCTGCATTTTTACCACAGACATAAACTTGTGCAGAGCGCAAACATCAACTTTGATGTTAAACTGACCCAAATATCCAGTGGCACTGTCCAAGCTTGGAGGCAGCACGTCAGGGGTTTTCACCTTGAACTGATCTCACAGGGTCATGCTATCAATGCAGAGTTATCATGTTGTCATGACTGCTGCGGCAGGCAAGGCAGAGAGGACCTCAACGCAGGACTCAGAGGCAAAGCTAAACTTATACTTCAGCTTTATTTCTTAAGCAAAGGAAAACTAAGCTAGACAGGAGCCAGCTACACGAAAACTTAAAACTTGAACTACAAAAGACCAGCCAGGAAAGCCAACATGAATGGCTACACTGATGAGGACACAACAAGGTCTAAGACAAAAGCAGACAGTAAATACACAAGGGGTTAATGAGGGGAGTTACAGCAGGTGGGATGAGAGCTGAGCATGATTACACAAGACAAGAAAAAGCAAAGCTAAATATTAAGAACAGGGAGCACGATGATGCCAAAATAAAACAGGAAGTAACCTAACATGTTACAAGCAGACTTGACCCCTAGGGAGACTGACACACAGAGGAAATCTTAACATATGGCTAAACAGAAACGTACTAGAACACACAGGCTGACATTATGGGGAAGCAACTAAACAGGGAAGACAGACACAGCAGACTCCACAACGCCGGGAGGGACACTAAAGGAAAACAGGGAGAACTAAACTCTAAAGCAATTGGGAACACAATAAAAAAGAAACCTAAATGCAACACAACAACAGGACGAGAAGCTAAACACCAAACATGGAACAAGCGCCAAGACATGGGGAGACAAATACACAAAGGAAAACAGACGCACAAACACAGACACAAGGACAAGAACTAAGGGGAAGCCAAAATGAAATACAAATAACTGTAACCCACAAACAGAATACAAAACTACAACAACTGAGAGCCCAACAGTAAGGCAAACAAAGAAACACAACCCGAAAAATACAATAAAAACAAAAACCACACAAAAAAGACTCAAAACACTGGGCCAACGGTCCCGGCCCATGACACATGTAATGTTCCTGGGTTTAAGGAAATTAGTCTCAAAATTATCCAAAATGATTTGTGTAGGATTTTTTACTTTCAGTAACTTAACTCTTTGTCCACAGAGAAAGTCAGATAAGATTATTGTATTTGGGGCTGCTTTGTCTCAGACCATCTAATTGGGTCATCTACCAGTTGGAAGGTCAGTGAACTGATCCCTGACTTCTCCAGTCTGCATGCAAGTGTCTTTGGGCAAGATACTGAACCCCGATGCATCCATTGGAATGTGAGCGTGTGTGAATGTTAGAAAGTGCTTAGGCATAGATAACAGGGCTGTTTGAATGTGTGTGTGATTGTGTGAATGAGATTTGCAGTGCTCAGTTGAGTAGAAAGGCACTAAAAAAACAATTAACAACAAAAAGCCAGGTAGCAGTGATGTATACAAATCAGAGACCAAGAAATGAAGAATGAATAAACAGTCGAGGCAGTTGAACTCGAAACACACACACACACACACACACAGACACACATTTACTGAGCATAGACTAAACAGCACTGCAGCAATTACTACCTCCAAACATAGAAATACACACACATTGATCTATGACAAACACGAATAACACAATAAAGCATTAGGGATCCTGATCACATATGGAGAAGCTGATCAGGATGGAAACACAATATTACAGTGTACCATTGTGTTTAACAGAGAAAAAATCTGAACACCACCTGAAGGAGCCAGTAAATGAGGTGGTAAAATTTGGAATTTTGAGGAGAATCGGTTTTTCAAGAAAACAAAGCATCAGATTTGCAGCAGGTTATCAGATCATGGAAGTGCTTGTATGGCAGTTGGTTGAAGTTGGAGTGATGGTTCTGGTGGGGAATGCTTTAGTTCTGGGTTTAAGAGCCTGTTTGTTGTGGATCAGACATGGCGAGATGGGCTGAGTGTATTTGAATTTTCTGTGGGATAAAGATTGTCTTGCTACTTGGAAGTGCTCCTTTAATGCAACTGGGTTAGATTAAAAGGTATCAAAATGAGTAATTTAAAAATGAGAAATCCAACTTCCTTTGGGGATCTAAGGTAGTTATAAATGAACTTGAAGGCAGCCTTCTAACTCGAAGGTGTGAGGACCCCTTCTGGTATTCACATCTCATTGTTTTGATGAATCTAGAGTCACATCTGGCCTCTTGTCTTGATCACAGAGCCAATGAAGATCTGATAAATGACGCCCTGTCTGAAGGTCTCTTAGTCAAGGGCTTCCCAGAATCTGTTGCTTCCTCTTCCTACATAGGTGTTTTTTGCCACATTCTTTGCTTACATTTGCTTGCTTATATACCAGATTTGGGTCCCTGAAAATAGAGGAGATTTGAATGCAAGAGCTTATAGCCCAAATAGGACATTTACTGAGTCATCTTAAAATAGCAGCTCTGCTGGAAGAGGTCCAGGAATACGCTCAACCTTGTACAGGAGATCGCCCAAATTTAGATCAGTTGCAAACTTTACGATCACACCATTTCATAAGGAACCAAAGTAGTATTTCCATTTATGTAACCTGCAACAGGTGAATGCCCTCATAGGTGACTGTTCCAACCTTTTCCTTGCCTTTGTGGTTTTGTGCTGGGAATAGCAGCATAGTATCCCCGTTAGCAAGAACTCATATCAAGGTGGTGTTGTACTGTAGGTCAAAAAGCCTGAAATCTCTTATGAAGGCGGTGGCTCATAACTAATGTGTTGTGCTCATTTCCCTTGTCCCTGCGAAGCAATCATGTTAAACATGGTATGCTTAATTGGCCTGAATGTTCTAGATAGATGCTCATTACCCTTTTTAGATAAGACTCTGTGAAAGTCTGATATTTGGAGCTGCTCTCAGAAAGTTTTTAGGCCAGAAGCAGAATTGAAAGCCAAGGTTGAAATACGTTAATAGGAGCGGCAGGTTTTATCACAACCTCTGCAAAACCTCAAGAACTAACTTTTGGGTTTTGCCAATGCACGTAGTGACACATGCACAGCCTGTTTGGGGGAAAGATTTTAATGGGAAGATTTGGAAACAGTGCACTGCACACAGGAGACTAATGCTTTGGACTAAAAAACACAGACAAAACAGTTACGTCCACTGCTGAAAGTGTGTGATCTAATTTCAGGTTACACAGAAAAGAATCAATAAGCTTATGATGAACTGTACTTCTTTGAAACTGGCCCCTGTAGTTGGCCTTGTGATGCTGAATTCAGGGACAAATAGATTTCCTTTCATATCAGATGTTTTTACACTTTTTAACATGATAGGGTGTTTTTTTTTGTTTTTTGGTTTTTTTTTTGCCTGGAGCTACTCATTAAATGCGGGTTTTGATGGAAAAAAAAATTACAGAGCGGGAGCCCCAGTTTGGACCATGCTGATTGAAAGATGATAAAACATTTTTGAAATATGTGGTGAAGGGGAGGAGGGTGCGTCATGGCGCGGACACGTATCGCTTTAGTAAACACAGCAAGGCGAGCCAGCAGGAGATGACAAATACAACAGTTCATGTCTAATCCATAATTTGAAAAGCGCTGGTGCTGATATCAAAGTCCTCTCGTCACTTTGGATTATCTTATACGAGGTTTAAAGAATTCAATAAATGGGGGAACAAACTTAGTGCACAGCTCTGTTTTGGAGTAATTGCCTCTTCTTTGTCTCATAATGAAAAAATAATTAAGGGTTGTATTATCTTTGGAATCATTAACATGTTGTGTTCGAGCATGAATTGAGGCCAGGCCTCTCTGTTTCACGAGTTTTGAAGAACTTATCAGTGTAGTGCAGCTGTGGGGAAAAAGCTTATTGGATCTGGTGGAAGCCTTAAGATAAGAATACCCAGTGTGACCCTTGGACTTTGGGTTGTAATTGTCAAAAAAATTCTTCTTCATCATTTCTTATTATTGATGGCGGTGTTGAGTGCGCTGAGATTCTTTTCAGTTCTTCTCCAATAAAACCTGTCTTTTCAAAATCCAAGTGATCCTAAGAGAGGAAGACCTTGAGTTCCACGCTTAAATAATGTCTCTTTTATCCTCAGAGACTTTAAGTAAAGGTTTGCTTTTTAAAATGAAGGAATGCAATTCAGTGAAATTGCTGAACATGTTTTTACAAGCATGCCTTGTGTTATCTGAGTCAGGGTGACTTAGTTTAGGATTACAAAAAGTAATCTGCTGGCTGGTTTTATAAGTCTTCAGGTATAAAAAAAAGAGAATGTTCTTGTGACTGGGCAGCACAGCGGCATGGTGTTTATCACTGTTGCCTCACAGCGAGAAGGTTGGGGGTTTGATTCCACCTTTGCTGGGGCTTTCTGTGTGGAGTTTGCCTGTTCTCCCCGTATTTGCGTAGGTTTTTATCGGGCACTCCAGTTTCCTCCCACAGTCCAAAGACATGCAGTTATTGGGAAGTCTAAATGAAAGCTAAGCAGACACTGTGTCAGTCTTATTATTTGAATCTAATATCTTGAGTACGGTTGTTAAAAAATGAAAAAATAATAATAAAATAAAATTACTATTGGATTAAATACTCATTTGTATTGATATCAGCACTGCTGTGTTTGCCTCCTACAGTTGACACACAACTTCACACAACACCTGCAGGCAGGCAGACCGCCTCTTCCCTCACTAGCAGCTGAATACATGGACAGTAACATGGTGAACTTTGAGAAGCGTTTTAAAGACTGAAACTGAGACTATCTGTTTATGAGAGATTTATGAGGTCAGTAAAGCTCCTGCTTCAACAGCACTGATGTACAAAACATTTATAATAAATATTAACTTGGCCAGCGCACACATTTGCAGTTTTCTGATTAGATTAGATTTTTCAGATTAGATTCCTATTATTGTTAAGGTAGTGGCTAGCAGCTATGGCTATTAAAAAACTGAGCTAGGCAGCCAATGCTAGGAGTCCTGGCTGTCTCTCACATGTGTCAGTTTAAAGGAATAATAAAATTATTTGTGTCTCATGTTTCTTTTTGTTCCAGATTGAAGTTAAGAGAACTCTGCCAACAGCTAGGCACAAACAGTGGCATCCTATCTTACCAACTCAATTTGATTAGCAGCAAAATATAGTGCCAAGTCACCAGAAGTGCAGCACAAAAACATAGTTGTCTTTTCACACTACCTAAGAGAATCTTAAAATATTTATCATCTATGCGCATGAGGACAGAATTATTAGCCCCCCTATGAAAATTTTATTTTATTTTTTAAAAGTGTTCACCAAGTTTCTGGAAACAGATCAAGGCTTTTCCAAATTTCCTCGCTTTGCATACAGAAGCAATATTATTTCACAAAAAAAACAAAATTTACTGGGGGCAAAATTATTAGCCCCCCGATACTAATAGTCAATTGTGTATCCTTTTTGCTGGAGAACAGCCTGCAGTCGTCCATTGTAGTTTGTCTCACGTGACCCAGCCCACTCTTCTTTGGCAAATCTCTCAAGCTCTTCCAGTTTTGATTGTTGGAAGACAAAGCGAGGACCCAGATCCAGTTTTACTGCTTGACAGTGGAGGGAGACAGGAAATGAGGGGAAGATATGCGGGCAAATTGGCAACAGGCCGAGACTCGAACCTGCGGCACCTGCACCGCAACGCGGCATATGTATATGGTTGCCGGCTTTCACCACTCAGCCACAGCTGAGCGCCCACAGCTCCAGATGCACTGAGGTGTCTCCACTGCATAATACTGCCATCACCACGTTCTACTTGTACTACTTTACGTGTTTTTATATCAGTTTTCTTATTAATGGCACGTAGATTTGAGTGTATATTTTTCTTTAAAGCCTTGTCCTGACGCAATCACTTTTTAAGGCAACAGCAAAATGCTGAAAAAACATTTCCAATAGCTGTTTCCATTTTAAAGAAGCTAACTTAAAATTTCTTTTCACTTTCTTCCATCGACTTTGGAAGTATTCATTCACTTGCATGATGTAGAGGGATACCAGTCTTGTCTTTGATCTTGAGCAGCGATTACAGACTATAAAAGTAGACGGGATAGATTTCCTCGTGGTTAAATAGCAGACTAAATGGGATTAGGTCTCATTTTGCTATGAGCCCTTCTGAGCCTGACTACAAAGCTGACATGCTCAACGTGAGCACAGTATTGCCTGAGTATTAGATAACAGGACTTCCCTCTGCACATAGTCCAAAGTGCCACTGCATGTGCATGTCAAACTGTTTCTAATTTAATTGAAGCATTTTCAAAGGACTTACCTGGGCAGTAGCTGGATTTGCATAAAAGTGTACTTAAATTCATTTTTGAATCCAGAACATCTAATTCACATTTTATTAAAGAAGTGAAAGCAGTTACCAGATGCTTGTGATAACCCCACAAATCTGGCACAGTTGGTCTAACCAATGATCTGACTGATAAACTAGTCTAAACGAGTCTTGCTAAAATTTAGGGATTTTAATGCCATGAAATACAATGGTTCATGCATGTAGTCATGGTTTGCCATTAACTGGTTAGCAGATGTGCAATCAGTGCGACTTTTGTGTTGTTGTTTAGTTTAGTTTTTTGTTTGCATTTTGTTAAACTGGAAAAAACATTCATGTAGAGCTTTGTGGGACTAAGAATTTCTGCACAATCAGCAGATTTCTTGGATAAATCAGTCACAATTGAATTCCAAGGCTCTAGCTGGAGACTGAGCCAAAGCAATTATGAAGAACCCAAAGTGCTTGTTAATATGTGAAAAGCCCTCATTGCTCTCTTTCTCTTTTACTTATCCACTGCTCCTGTCTTGGTCCCATACATTTTCTCTAGTTTCTGTTTAAGGGTCATCAAAGCTGGCTGCTTTTTGGCATTTTTCGCTGACTCTGTCTGGGCACGGTTGGGCGTCTTTCAATTTAGCTCCCTCTGATAACTCGGCCTCTCCCAATAGATAAATATTAGATTAGAACAAATGACTCTCACTTTCTCAGCAAGCAATTCTGTCCTCTTCCCCTGAGGCTTTTAGCATCGGGCAAACAAGCAGCGCTGCTATCTGTAATTAGGAACGGAAAACTCAAAACACACACCAGCACATTTGAACTGCTAAACGAATGCCTGTTGCATTATCAATAGTTACCAGCTGCCTCCCCTGGATAAGTGGACATTATTCACCACACTTGTATGTATTCACAGGGAGGTAGTGAGGCAGGGTGGGGCGATTGAAAATTGCTAAATGTATCACATGTGCTTCATTAAGCTGCCTTTGTAAGCATTCTTTAAATATGTGGAGGATTGGATTTTAGATTTAGGCTTTTTAAAATAAAAAGCCAGAGGTTTCTTTGCTGGAATGCGCTTGCTTTTACATGATAGATGCCTCATACTTAAACACTGAAATAATCTTGCAGGTCCTTTTCATGTTTGTTTTTAGCACAGATTCTAGGTTCCAGAGACTGTTGTAATCCTGTAAGCCTGTTTGAGTGTGTAACATTATTAGTATGACATGATTTGGATGGCAAAAAGACAAGTTAGTTTGATTGGGTGTTGCTCCTGGGGGAACGCTTTTGGATGAAGGTAATATTGTGTAGCATCTGACGATCTGGCATGAGTTATTAGATCTTTTGTGTGATGGGGACGAGCTGCCGTGCTGAAAGCTGCTGCAGATGGCTCATATCTATCTGTGCCGCAACAGCAGCAGCAGCAGTAGCAGCAGCAAGACCCCCGCTCCGAGCAGTGAGAGCAATATCCTGAAGCAAGCATGCAATTTGCTATATCACAGTTCCTAGATCAGTCTTTGTAATATTGGTATCTGCCTGGTGGCCTATATATCTATTTGGCAAGCTATTTGGACTATTTGCTTGTTTTCCTGAATTTTTATCAGGGCAGCTTTCTATCATTTTGGTTGTAATATGCTGAAGATCTTCTGTCTTTGAGCATGGAATGCAATCACTGTACCGTATGTGAGTGGGTGTGTACATGTAGGGATTTACTGTTGAATGTTAATTAAGGTTAATTAAGATAACCCGAAAACAAACAAACAAAAAACTAATAAATATAGTATATATGCCTCTGTGTGTATATTAATTGTCCTAAATAGATTGATGGTTTGTGGACAGTATTGGTGGATATGGCTTTCATGCCACTGCTTACACATTGAATTATAGGAGGCAAAACTGCATAGAATGAAATGTGGTTCTGAAAAGGGTTTTGAAACAACATGTGTTCTTCCCTTCATTGTAGTGAGGGAAGCTGTCAGGGTGGTAGAGTGATGGATCCAAATGCCAAACTCAAAGCAGACAGGATAGCAAAAAATGAACCTTTAATTCAGGTTGAAAGGCAAAGTCCCAAAACAGGGCAAAAAAGAGCTCCAGCAGAGAGAACAGAGAGCACAGCGGAAAAGACACTGATGCTAAGACAAAGACCGAGGGGAAGGACGGGAATATATGTACACACACGCACACACACACACGCACACACACACACACACACACACACACACACACACACACACACACACACACACCAAGGGGTTAACTGAGAATTGGGAACAAGAGGTGAAAGTAATCAAGACAATCACAGGGGACAAAGTAAAAACAAGAAAGAACCCAGCTAAGTACAGAGACAAGGAAACTCATAATGAACATAATACAGAGAAACACTGGGCAGTGGTAACTGGAATGATAATAACCTGAGGACAAAAGGTACCAATAATATCACAAAACTGACAAGAATAATCACCCGAACGCAGGGACGCAAAATATACCAACAGATTGATCCAACTCACAAAACATGAGAATTAAAACTTCAAATACTAGTATACAGAAAAAGAGAAAAACAGACTCAGATATATTATGTAAGCATGACCAATCCCAGAGATCATGCTAAAAGTACACACAGTCTTAAAGGAAGACAAGGAGCTATGTTAGGGTTGAGGATTCACCTGCTCCTGCTGCTGGGGCAGCTGTGGCTCAGGTGGTAACGTGGGTTGTCTATTATTCGGACGGTTGGTTGGATTGATCCCCGGCAACCATTTCATTACTACTATACTATTAAATCATACTTTATAGAGTAGCCCTGTTTTGGACTGCAGTGGAGAATGTGCCAAAGCCTCCCTTAGAAAAGCTCAGAGAGGATCCTGTGTAGGACAGTTAATCAGAAGTACTTTTGCTGTTTTTCTTACTCAGTTTTGACAAAGCAAATCTCAACTTTATGCCATTATATGTTTTCTGGTCTGTTTCCTCCCCCTGCCTTTAAGGTGGAATAATAAGCATCACTGTGGTTGGGGCCACCAGAATAATGTGAGCGTGATGCCCTAACCTTGAGCTTTAATGTGTGTGTAAATCCCAAATATGGGAACAATAAATATTTCATTATATGGTATTGTAAGGAGGCTTAAAAATAAAGTTTATGTTATTATTTTTATTGTTAGTGTTTGGACCTTTTTAATGCATGGAACATAGATTATAATAGGCTGGTTGAAAGAGGGATCAATAATATCACAGAAGAGAACAGTTTATCAGTATGTTGATAATTTTAAATTCACATACTAACATCTTTGTAAAATGCCTTTTTTAAAGAAATGAATAAGAAACCCACCACAGTGAGCATGACCACGTGCAGCAGATAAGGGGCGTAATGCAGAGCAGCACTGCAGAATCCGTGCTTATTCTTTAGCTGCAGTGTGACCTCTCAGTGTAGACATTGCCATTCATTATCAAATAAGGGTGAGCTGGCGGTCTCCTCTGGTTTGCATATGGATATTAATGGTTCTTAGTAATTTACATTTCAATTCCAGGCACTCTATGAGAAATTAGTCACACTCAAATCATGAACTTGTGAATTGTTCAGGAAAATGATTGACATTTTTCAATTAGTACTCAAAGACAAATTTAATATGTTTAGTGCATTAATTAACTGGAGGAAATGGAAATGACCGGAGCTAAGGTAAAATTTGCATGATCTATTCAAGGTTCTGCCGGGGTCCATTACCCAGCTATGACGAGCAGAGGGAAAGAATGCCCGTCCATGTTTGGCTGATGTTGATTCATCTTTGATAGAAAGGTCTGATAATTTCACTATCAGATCGAGCTCCTGCCAAACTACAGAGGTCAGCGTTTCTGCATCTGAATTCCTCCATGTGTTTGCAGTGCCGTGGGCCTGTTTGAAAAAGGTCAGATGATCACAGTGTGTAAACAGCAGTGTTATAATGGAAGAACCTGCTTTCCTTTGATTATGCGCTCCTCATTGCTCAGTTATCGCACGGATGAAATGGAAGCTCTTTGGCCTTTAATTAAATCACTGCTAATCTACCTTTGCAGTTTTTATGGCATGTTTTTATAGCTTACTGAGACATTGCAGTGCAAATGGAAATAATTAAAAATGGGAAAAAAATAAGATTTAACAAAATCATTAGATCAGTGATGACAAAGGACACATCAAAATGTCCTTGGTCACATTTGACACAGACATTTACTGTTTCCGCCTTTTCCTTGTGATTCACAGGGAACTATGAGATTCCGCCTATGCATGTGGACAAATCTCCCATGTTTTAACTGCAAAGAAGGAGAACGACATCGTCAGATGCTGCTCTCATAATAGGTGCTACAATCATGAAATATTCATTATGTTTGTTGAGGGTATGCTTTAAGTTCCCAATAAGAATAGCTCAAATTTTTCAGCAGCAGACCATTGATCCAGCCCGTATCGTTAGTTGAATGACTCATCACAGAGGAGTGTTGCTGAATATTGATCATTCACTTGACTGAACCCCGCAGAGTACACTTCCCGATTATTTCCTCTCCTCTTTTTGGAGAAACTGAGAAAGGAGAAATGCGTCATACACGTTATTTCTTCTTTCTTATTCAAGTTTATATCCAGCTGTCATGAAAGGGTTTTTGAAACGCTTGTTTGTTCCACTGTGTTTCTTTACTGTGTCTAACTGAGTTTATTGAACCTTTGTGCTTAGCTGTGGACACACTTTATTTGACTCAAGGATAGGATTTCAGTACTCTTCCTTTTTACTCTTTGTCTTCTCCCCCCTGCAGATAATTACACTTTATCTATCTTTGATTTCCTCTGTTCTCATTGGGATGCTCCCAAGAGTCACCTCCTATCTGGCTGCTTTTGACACAAGTAGTAAATAACAGTGAGGAAGGCCATAAATCATGGTAATTCCTCCTCCAGACCTCTCGTCCAGATGGATCACTTGTGTGCCTTTGAGGTCCACCTGTGAGTCTTGTATCACTGGCGTAAATTAAGTAGAACTGTGGAAGTTATGCGCAGTAGCTGCCTAGTTTATCAGAGTTATGTGACAATAGAGGTCAAATTAAGTAAACTGAAACTTTTGCTATTAAAAATTAATGATTAGAAGTAGGTTTGTGCTGATAGAGAATGGCCTCGGGGATCGACGATGGTCAGAGTGATCGTAAAAAAGACATAATCTTCGCACAGAATGAAGGAGGTGTGGAACCATAGGCATAAATGAAAAATAGTCAGAGCCATGCAGATGTTATGAGTTAATACTTTATCTGTTTAGCTGATGTCCATTTACTTTTGTTTACTAACTAGGTAACTATTGTACTAACTATTGTAAGATAAATACTTTATTGTTGTATGGGAACAAGGCTCTCCCGCTGGTATAATGGCGATGGTGATCACACCAGGGGACAACAAGACAGCTGGGCTATGGAGCAGATCACCCAACATAATACTTGGTATATAGTTAATTAGTCAAGTTTATCTATTGGTAGTAGAAATAGAAATAACACAAACACGTGCACATGCATGCATGTGTATGCACTGTATGTATATATAACTTTGACTTATCAGTTCTGCAATTAATGTTTTCCCCTGGATACAGATGGGGAGGGGGGGTTGCTCACAGACGGCTGAGTGTGAGCTCACTCAAATTTAAAATCACATTTATATACACTGGCAGCAAACTAATCCCGCCAAGCAGAACTTTATATTGGTAGTGTAACATCTGCAAGGCATCATCAAACACTGATTCTTCATGTCTCTGTTGGCAAAACACAGATTAGTCTCTGCAAGACTTTTTTAAAGTCATGCTTTTAAGCTCATACCATTCCATTAATACAGCCCCTCCCTGGGCTCATGCTGGGCGAGTGGAACCACCTCCCTGGTTCTGCTCGCTTTGCTGTATGATCTCGCACGCCTCCTTTTTAATTGCATCATATAGTCGCAACACATCACGGTACACATAGGGTCTTGGGGGGTGGGTGTATCGTACAGTGATTAGCGAGTGGTGCTGCTGAAGCGGCTCCACTCTGTTCACTGCCACCTACTCCTCAATTTTTATTTGCATCTTAGACACAGAGGGCCTTGGAGGGGCGATGTGGCTGGGCGCTGTTATTCGGCGCTCATATTACATATGTTCCTCCAATTTTAATGGCAGTATAGTTTTCATATAATCATCCCTCCTACATATAACCAATACATCACTACCACTTTGAGTGGGAGGTGGAGGGGGGACAGGTCTTCTCACACCCCAGTCCATATACTCAGCCTGGGGTGGGGAATGGCTAGTGGTTCGGGGTTGGATTAGCTGCTTTCCCGGGT
>VUQK01039067.1:0-15035 GCA_015106715.1 Bujurquina vittata
TCCACAGAATCATTTCATGCATTTTTTACTCCAGCCTTGTCATTGTGGTGTGTTCAAATGCTGGTTTACATTAGAACTGAAATGCACGTCCGCGCGCGCACACACACACACACACACACATACACACGAAGACTGTGGGAATTTGATTACAGATCAATAATCCTGATCAATCGTTGAAATAGCCATGACAACCTCCAGTGGGGACATCCTCGTGCAGAGCACACACACACACATACACACACACACACACACACACGTACAGCATTGTCAGCTGTCTCAGTGTCATTTTGTTAAAATTCAGACTTGGAGGTCAACAGTATTTAAGTGGCTTCTATGCCTCTGAGTCTTTTTCTTCACATTTGTTATTGGAAGCATTTGATAGCGAGTTAAAACCTTTTTTGTAAGTGAATAAATTAATTCCAATGTGAAACAGGCAGAGAGCAAATGCTAAATGTGTGTTAACCATAATGCAAGAAATGTGTGTATTAAAATAAATAATTGCAGGATGAATACAAGGACCCACTGTAGGAGAAACTGAGTGACAGTGCTGACATTTTGAGGAAGTCATAAGGCGTTTCTGGCACATTAAGTCTAAACATGTATAACAGAAAATTATAGTTTTCTGTAAAAAGTTTTTTCCCTTGTGGTTATGATAAAATTACACAATAATACCAGAGGAAAAAAAGACTGTGAAACGTATATTCTGACACTGTTTAAGTAATATTAGCCTATAGATGCTATATTGTGCTGTTGTTCTTTCGGGTTGTTTATCTTTATTGTGTTTAATACACTAGACATATAAACTGCTCCAAGAAATTAGAGGAACACTTTTGCTTTTTGGTGTGATTTTGAATCCAGCCATCAAAAGGTTCCCACTGACTTCTGTTACATCACTTTGAATCAATAAATTACACAATAATAAATGGGCTGGTACTTGTATGGAGCTTTTATAGTCTATCTGAGCTATCATCGTGCTACTTACTACACACACACATTCATGCCGCTTTTTATTCTATGCCTTAAGCTCTTTCTAGCTATCACACACACACTCACACTCTGATGGATGCATCGGGAGCAATTTGGGGTTAAGTATTTTGCCCAGGGACGCTCTGGCATGTCGCCTGACTTTAACCTTTTTAAACTATAAACTATAGTTAAACTATCCCAGAGGTTGCCTATATTTACTATGTGCAATTTGTGACCCAAAAAACACATTTATAAGGAAGGTGGCACAGCCTGTTAAATACAATAAAGCTTATCAGCATTACTAATAGGTGTAAATAATAATTTTTTTTTACCAAATTCAACTACCATGTAGCAGGGTCATGGGGGTGCTGGAGTCTATCCCAGCTGTGATAGGGTGTGCAGCCTGGGCAGGTCAACAGTTTATCATAGGGCTAACACAGAGATACAGACAACCAATCACACTCACATTCACACTTACGGCCAATTTAGAAACATCAGTTAACCCACGCATGACTTTGGACTGTGGGAGGACCCAGAGAGAATCCACGCATGCATGCAAACTCCACACAGAAAAGCCCAAGCCTGGATTCAAACCCAGGACCTGCACCGTGCCACCTGCATTAATGCCATTTTTAAAATTGGAGAATCTAAATATATATATTTAAAAAATGCATCTTTTTTTGTCAAAACCACCTGGGAGCCTGTGGAGAAAAACAAAAGTGCCACGTGTGGCTCTGAAACCCCTGAAACTGACCCACTGAGATGGTTGAAGCGAGCCTACAGCCTAGCCACAAAGAGCAACCAGAATTGCTTTAGTCTTGTTGAAATGTCAGAACTAACATTGCTCGACGCAGCAATTTTGCAACAAACCAACCTGATGTTGATGATTCTCAGTTGTTGCTGAAATTACTATAATGAGGTGCTGATTAATTTTATCATGATGGATGAAGACTGCAGGTTTGAATTCCAAAAAACATCATGTTTAGGTTTTTGTAATATTGATTCAGCCCTCGTGCAGAGTTGCTGTGCCCAACCGTTTGTCTTCTTTCTCAGATTTTTCCCACATACAGTCCTGTACATGTTTCAGTTGCACTCTAATTTGTCAATCACCTTGCATGCACGCAAGATAATGAGGATGATTTATTTAGAGCCACATATCAAAGTTTTAAGGACCTTTACTGCTTTAAAGGCAACTCAAGCTCTGATGTTTTGCTGTGTTATAGCTGGATTTATCCCATCATGCAGGAACATTACTGACTCATCCTTTTTATTAGTTCAGGGAAACATATCTATCAGAAAATACATTTCCCCTCCCTCTCCCTCACCCTCTCTCTTTCTCTCTTGCCTTTTCCTGCACTCTGTTTGTAAGCATAAATGCACACAGATCCACACAAATGCATGGGCAATCACGCACACATAAGCGGCATCTTCCCTTAGACATTATAGTTATGACAGGAGATAAGACAAGACTTAGGTTGTAAGCCAGGCACTGGAGAAGCATCTTTTCCAACAATCTGCTGAAGTGAAGTTGCTTAGCAACCTTTGGCCTTGATGACAGGAAATGATGTCATGCTTACAAGACAAAACATAAGCAGACACAAACATACACACATGCAGGCAGATAACAGGTGCACACATGTGGAGCTACCCTGCAGGATGGCAGAGCAGAGGAGTAATGAGTTGTGATGATAATCTGGGCACAAGTTAAAACAATGTATTAATCTTCTCTAATGGTCTCACTGAGCTCTGAGTCCATTAAGGATGACCTTATATATATATCCACACATATATATAAATGCACGCACACAAACACAAAGACACACACACACACATAATCCATGGCCTAATAGAGAATGTCCTTTTATGCGCTGCTGTTTGAGAAAAAATACATCTGCTGCTCTCTTGTTTCTCAGTGTTCCTTCAACCTGTGTGTGAACCCCCTCTCCAGCCTCCAGCCTGTTCTCGCTGAGATCCAGCGGTCACGCCATCACTCTGGCGAGGCACACACATCACAGTGAAGCCTACTGCTGTGTGCTATGGGAGGGAGGGGGGGAAGAGTGGGAACATGTGGAGTTGTATTTTTTTTTTTTAAGCTGAGGCACATGCAAGAAGATTTTCACTGTTAATTTGTTTCCCTCCCGTTATAGAAGTTGCAGGACTTAGAGCGCCACACAGTGTTCAGTCTGTCTCACTGCACGTTTCTTTTTAGGACATTTCACTTTAATTATTCACGTCTGCAAAAAAGTAACGAGCTGCCTGAGACCCTGAAACTCAGTGTTGAATCCAAAAGAGCGCTTTCGAGGATACACTCCACCATCTGCATTCAGATATATCAGTGTGCTCAGTACGCCACAAACTTCAGCTGTATATGAATATGGTTTGTTGTTTATACTGTACGTGTGTCCCACTTAAAACAAAAGTTGCATAACTTCAAAGTCAGTTTAGTTGTTTGAAGTTTTATCATAGTCATTGAAAATGCACAGATCTTAAATAGTGCAGGGTCAATTCTTTACGCACGGTTAACTGCTGGCATCTCAGAGAAACATAATTTGCACTGGAAGGCACATGAAGGTAATGCATGATCTGCATATAAATGACAGCCCAAGTAATTAAATGTCCTTTGATGTACACAGTCAAGCTAAACTTAAAGGTCTGAGTAAATGGTCTGACTTGAGTCGCAGGTCTGACACTTTGACTGGTATTCTCACCAGCCACTTCATTAGGTACAGATATTTAATTGCTCATCAACACAAATACCTGCTCAGTCAATCACATGGAAGCTGCTGAGTGCATGTAGACATGGTTTAGATGACCTGCTGAAGGTCAAACTGAGCATCAGAATGAGGAAGAAAAGTGATTTAAGTGACTTTAAATGTTGTTGGCACTGGACAGGCTGGTCTGAGTATTTCATAAGTTGCTGCTCTACCAGGACCCCAACTTTCTGCAGTCAGTCGCTACAGACCTCCAAACTTCACGTGGCCTTCAGATTAGCTCAAGAACAGTGCACACAGAGCTTCATGGAATGGGTTTCCATGGCTGAGCAGCTGCATCCAAGCCTTACATCACCAAGCACAATACAAAGTGTTGGATGCAGTGGCGTAAATCCAGCCACCACCGGACTCTAGAGCAGTGGAGACGTGTTCTCTGGAGTGATGAATCACACTTCTCTGGGTGGCAATCTGATGGAATGAATATGGGTTTGGTGGTTGCCAGGAGAACGGTACTTCCCAGAGTGCATTGTGCCAAGTGTAAAGTTGGTTGAAGGGGGGATTATGGTGTGGGGATGTTTTTCAGGAGCTGGGCTTAGCCCCTTAGTTCCAGTGAATGGAACTCTTAATGCTTCAGCATATTAATACATTTTGGACAATTTCATGCTCCCAACTTTGTGGATGGCCCCTCCCGTTCCCACATGACTGCATACCAGCACACAAAGCAGGTCCATAAAGACATGGATGAACGAGTTTGGTGTGGTAGAACTTGGTTGGCCTGCACAAAGTCCTGACCTCAACCGGAAGGAACCTCTTTGGGATGAATTAGAGTGGAGACTCCAAGCCAGGTTTTCATCAGTGTCTGATCTCAAATGTGCTTCTGGAAGAATGGTCAAAAATTCCCATAAACACATTCCTAAACCTTGTGGGAAGCCTTCTGAAAGGTTGAAGTTGTTATAGATGCAGAGGGTGGGCCGACATTATATTAAACCTTTTGGATTTAGAATGGGATGTCACTCAAGTTCATGTGTTCAATATCATGTATGTTGTACCCTTTACATTGGTTAACCTTGTTCATTTTTGTCTATAATATAATCTTAAGCACCAGTCTGGGGTCACGTAGGTTGCTGTCATAGGGTGAGAGTCATAGTACACCCTGGAAAAACCACCACAAATTCTCATACACACAACTGGCCTTGGAATAACAGGAGGAAGCCAGGCATACCTGGAAGAAACAGGTAGCATGCAAACTCCACACGGAAAGGCAGAACCTTCTTCCTGTGACCCAACATTGCTAACCACTGCACCATCGCACACATATTCTAGAAATTATTTCAAAGGACTTACTAACTACAATGTTCTCTTGAACAATAAACACATTTTAAGAGCAATTAAATGTTGCACTTAAAAAACTGAAGTGTCTAAATCAGGGATCCTCAAATCCAGGCCTCGAGGTCTGGTGTCCTGCAGGTTTTAGATGTGTCCCTGATCCAACACACCTGAGTCAAATATAGAAGTCATTAGGAGGATTCTGGAGACTGTGACTGCATACTGAGGAGGTAATTCAGCGATTTGATTGAGGTGTGTTGGATCAGGGACACATCTAAAACCTGCAGGACACCGGACCTCGAGGCCTGGATTTGAGGATTCTAAATCATACCTTCATTTGTTAAGTTGTGTGTAGTGTATAACAAGCAAGATTTCAAACACTAAGAAAAAAGAAAACCTTGGGACATTTTAATGAGATTGAAACATTTTAATTAAAAAACAAAAATTAAGCTCATTTGTAAGAAGCATCGTCTTCCAATTTGTCCAACTTCCATCACATTTCACTTCCGCAACAGCACGCACATTCATTCACTGACAATGTGATAGATACTGCACCTTTGCAACAAAAACATGCAGACTCATTTTTCAGCATTATAACCATCTTATACAATCCAGTGTAACAAGAATGCATAATAGTCTGCTTTAATTTCAAGGACCATAATGGTGAAATTCTATTTTAGCCCATTAATCACAATTTTCCAGAGATTTTCATAACTTACCAGGCAACTACTAGATTTCACATTCAATAAGAAAAATCAACTCCCATGAAGTTAACCTTACTTAGTTTTCCTCAAACATTTTGTTGCCTTTGTTATAAATTATTCATTACAAAAGAAAAAACCCACACACACACACTGCACTGGCATGAACTAAATAAAGAGTTGCCTAAAAATGATCAGTGCTGAAACTTACAAATAATAGCGTATACAATTTGCGGTTAATGAGCTAACATGTGCAAAAGTGCTGACAAAGACGTCAAAAAGATGTCCCTCAAAGCAGTAAAGGTTATTCAACATTTAAGTACTGAATAGAAGAGCAAACTGACGAGAATTTCTTACGTGAAGCAAGAGTTAATCTTTATTTACAATGTGTATTTACAAGAGAATCAGAAGAATTCCTCCTCTGCCGAAAGAAAGAAAATAAATCACATCCCTGAGCACGGTGTGTTATTCATTCAGATCCATTACTGTGATCAGGTCAAATCACCACGTCCTGCAGCTCTAGTTTAACAGCACAGCATCACTCTCCAGTTTTTCCTGGCCCAGATCTGCAAAGATGTTCACATATACTATTAAAGACCTCAGCAGCAGTCAAAAAGCTGCATTACAGGAACAAGGTAACGTGTGTTTGGAGAGCTGCAGAGACATTAAGCATCAGAACAGCCAGACAGTTCTCCAACATTTATCCATTTCCTTGTAGCAGGATGCCAGTGTTAGCTGTCATTTCCATGTTCTGATCCCCTTGCTGCTTTTAGTTAAGCCTCTGTTAGCGACGAGCCTTTTTCTCTGCTCTCTTCATCCTCCTCCTCCTCCTCCTCTTTGTCTTTGCTCTTTTTATGTTTCTTTTTCTTGTGCTTGTGCTTGTGTACCTTCTGTTCTCCCTCCTTGTCCTGGCTGCTGTGTTTCTTGTGCTTTTTGTGTTTTTTATGTTTTTTGTGTTTCTTCTTCTTCTTGTCTCCTGCAGTGGTGCCTGAGCCACTGTGGTTGCTTGGGGTGGGGCTGTGGGAGGGTTGGCTGAGGGAGGGACTGGGGCTGCCGCTCCTTCCTCTCTCTGGTTCTGAGCCCTCGCCTTCGCTGTAGTCGGGCACAAAGGCGGCCTCGTCTGTCTCACGGCCAAGGTCGGAACACAAGCGCTGTCTCCTGGGCTCAGGGCCACGGCTTTCCTCTCGTCCTCCTCCGCCTCTGACTTCTGCTGCTCTCTCCTCCTTCCCCGTCACTACTCGCCCCTCCTCTCTTGCTCCACCTCTTCGCTCTTCTTCTCTTGCAGCAGCTCTTCCTTCTTCTCTTAACCCCCTTCCCTCTTCCCTACCTGTTTTTATTTTGGTTGATTTATCTAAATTTGTAAGGCCTGTCCTACCACTCTTACCCTCATCTCTTGTGGCTCTTCCCTTCTTCTCTTCCTTCACTGCTCCTTTCCTCTCTTCTCTTGCAGCATCCCAGATTTCAGTCCTAATAGGCTTAGGTGCTTCCTGCTGCCCCTCTCTGCATCGAGGCCTGTGCAGCACTGGGGAGGGCTCCTTGGTTACACTAAGCTCATTTTCCTGGCCTTCTTCATCATCTTCCCTCTCCCACTTAGAGCGGGGGGGAGGCTGAATGAGCGGCTCCTCCCTTGTCGGGCTGAGCACTGGGCTCACGCTTGGGCTGCGTGCACGGGTGATTACAGGGCCCGACGGGGGCTGTTCTGCAGGTCTTGAAGACAAATTCTTCTGGTCTTTCTCCGAGTCCTGCTTTGTTTCTTGAGTTGACCTACCATTGAGGAAACATATTTCAAGTGACTCGGGGATTCTAGTGATCATATACAATCAAGTACAGTAAGCAGGTATTTGGAATAGCTTGAACATTTCAAAACATGCAGATACGAAACTAGAGTTTAAGCAATAATGCCATTTTCTTTGAGGAACACTTTTCTACGAAGCTTGAGCTTCAAGAATTACTCTACAGTTTCTTTAGCATCATCAATTAATCTTTGTCTCTACACATTTTTAAAACATGGTGAAAAGCTTTTGATAAATGGCCCCAAATCCTAGGATATTCAATACATTCTTCCTAAGAACAAAGCTTAAAAAAAATTTAACATACATGAGATTATGCAAGTCATTTAATTCAATGATAGTTTCATCACTGCTGCAATGAACTCATTATTTTGGTTTAGCATCACTAAAAATAATGAGTTTTTATAGCCATCCCAAATAAACAACTGTAGGCTGATTAGGTTTTCAAACTCATCTTCTATTGCTAATGAAGCACTGAAAGAAAAGAACTTATAAAGAACTTAAATTCTTGTGCCATCCTAATGGAAATATGGCTTGAAGCAAGAAACATCAAAAACATAAATGAAATGTAGAATATTAAGTACCTATAATATTTTGAAGCGAAAAATTAAAGGCTCATAAGGGGAAAAGAAAAAAAGGGCACTCACTTGGAGCTTGTTGGGTGGGTTGTCAGAGCCTTTCGACTGATCCTGGGTTTGCTCTTCGCAGCTGCCTCCTGACCGTCTTTGACTGCTGTCAAGGAGGGTGGGAGGAAGGAGGAAAGGTTCGATGAATGTTTAATTAGACAGCACAACACAAAATCAAAGTTATAATTTCCTGCGGCACTCGAATCATGCTTTAAATTACCTTCTCTGCGAGCAGCAGCTGGTTTCTCTCCTGAGGGAACACTCCTCTCCGATCTGTCCTTGGACACACTCCTGGGTAATTAGAGAATATAATTACAACTATTAACAACTGTGTTTACAGACAGAGCAATTGTATCATCCTCTCTTTCAGTCATTAATAAGCAGCAGCAGAAAAGCAAAAGCACTAACCTGTCAGATTTAACAGCTCTTTCTGACCCCTCGGCCCTCTCAGAGGATGCTCTTGGTTTCTCCTGATGATCTGTCAGTCTTCTCGTGATGGCAGACTTCTCTCCAATGGTCATTTTATCCAGACTGACAGATCTCCCTCCCCCACTCGCACTACTGGGGTTTTTCCGTTCGGTTCTTGATGCTCTCTCTATCTCCATGTCTCTCTCCAATGTGACAGCTGCTTTTTGAGAGCCTGACCCGGAGACCCTGTCCTTGTCTCTGTCAGACCCCTGACTTCTGTCTCTGTCTGAACCAGATCTCTCGCGCTCTCTGTCCAGTCCAGAGCTCCTGTCCTGCTCTCTGTCTGCGATGCGTTGCCCCTCTCCAGCACTGCCTGGTCTCTCTCTGGAGACTCCCCTCTCCACAGGTGCAGATTGCTCTTTTCTTCTAGCTCCTTCTGCTGTACCAGTGAGCCGGTCTCCTTCAGAGATGCTAGGAGCTGATCGATCTAAGGTGGAGGCATTCTTTTCATGAGTAGATGGAGCTTCATCCGAGGCCGCCGTTTCAGTGCTGCCTCGTCTCCCCATATCTCTGTTCAATTTGATTATTCTCACTGGCTTAACCTGCAGATTCAAAAGAATTGTTACAAAATAAACTTTTAGGAGGAATCAGTAAAAAAATAAATACATCTTATTTCAACAAAGTTTCTGAGGACTACTAAACAAAAGATTCACCTGAAGGTCCATTAGTGGTCTAATAGCTCCTCGATCTGGATCTCCCCGGCCAAGCTCACGGCTCCCTGGATGGGGAAGAATACCAGGTCTGTCAGAAGATGGTGGGAGTCTGTGGAGTGGGGGCTGATGAGACAAATGTGAGTGGGACATGACATCCACTCCACCTCCTAGGCCATCCATTCTCCTCAACTTTCCAGGAGGAGGTCCAAGTAAAGAGCGACCCTCCTCTCCCATTCTCTTCCGACTGTCCGCAGGGGATGAAGGTCGGTGGAGGAGTGGGAGTCCGTGTTGATGGGGGTGAGGGAGGAGTCCACCACCTTGTGGAAGATTTTTTCTCCCCCGCATGTCATGGCTGGATCGGGGGCCATCATGAAGCGGGGGATGAGGTAGAGGTTGGTTATGGGAGGACAGTGGAGGGGTCTTCACAAGGGAAGGCCTCACAACAGCACTTTTACCCTTTTCCTTTTTAGAGGTAGTTGAGTTGTGGGCATCTTCTGGTTTGGCTTTAACACTCTTTAAAGGTTTAGCAGCTGAGGAGGATGACGATGAAGGGTCTCTCTTTTTTGTCAAAACTCCTTCTCCAGTCTTTTTCTTCACTTTATCTATCTTTACCTTTACCGCCTCTGTCTTTACTTTAGGTTTCACCTTCTGAACCTTCTCCTTCTTTGTTTTATCAGCCTGAGTCTTTGACGTCGACTTGGTTGAAGGTTTAACAGTTGAAGCAGTGCTCTTAGAAGCCGGAGCTTTAGAAGATGAAGCATTAACTGTAGGCCTTGAAGAGATGGGAGGTGTTTTTGATTGTGAATGTACATCATCCATGGGTTCGTCTCTGACAGGAGTAGCATCACCTCGGTCCACTGGCTGTTGTGACGCCTCTGGTTCATCTCCAGCCTTCCTCTTTTTTAGTTTCTTTGTTTTGAGGACTTTAGAGCTGGATTTTGTTCCTGATGAGGACGAGGATGGGGGATGGTGAGGTGGACCAGTTCGCTCTTCTCTCCCTCTTCTTCCTCTCCCCTGGGGTGAGTAATCTCTGGACAAAGGGGACAATCTGTCCCTGTCTCTGTTGCCATGACCTCTGTGATGCAGTGAAGGATGTTGGCTGTCATAGTCTTTATAGTACTTGTTGTACCAGTCTGCATACTCCTTTTCCCACTGGCGCCTTTCCCTTTCAAAGCGCTCAGGGCCTCCAGGACTTGGACCCTTCAGTTCGTATGGTGGTAGCTCACGAGGAGGTAGCTTTCTCCCCCCAGGGCTGTGGCTCCGGAAGCCGCCAGGCGAGCGAGATCGCGACCTAGATCTATAGGGTCCTTCGGGCCCCTCCCAGCCTCCTCCACGGTAGGATGGAGGGGATCGTGGTGAGCCAGAGCGACGGTACCCATATGACCTTGAACGGGACCGAGACCTTGTCCGTGAGCGTCCGTAACTACGCCCATTGCGCCTGGAATAAGGGGAGCGGGGATAAGAACGGCCATGGGAACGTGAACGGGAGCGGGAACGACTTGGTGAATAAGAGTAAGACCTGGATCTTGATCTGGATCTAGATCTGGACCTTGAGCGTGAGTAAGGAGAGCGGCTGAATGGAGAGCGACTGTATGACCTTGACCTGGGAGAAGAGAGTTTGGGGGCAAGGGGACAAAAAACAAAACAAAACAAAAAAACAAACAAATTATGTGAAAGAAAGCAGAATACAAAAAAGTAAATGCCTTGAAGGTTCATGCCTACATAATTTATGTAATATTGTAATGATTACCTGGAATAAGATCGTCGTCTCCTCTTCGGTGCATTTCTGTACTTCATAAGCTCTTTGTGGAAATCTTTAGTGAATTCATCCAGTTTAGAGGTAACCCTGTGGACACAAAGAAACTTTTCTAGACGTGTCCAGGAGAGAATCCCAAAAATGAAATCTCAACTGTTTATAATTCCAGCTCTCAGTTTTGTCTGGTACTACATGGTTTTGCCATGCACTACCACAGTCTGTTAGATGCCAAAACAAAAAGAAACCACTCACTTGTCCTGTCGGTGATGCCTTGGTCTGTAGAAGTCTTCCTTAGAGAGGGGTGGCTGAGGGAGGGCTTGTGGAAGAGGGACTAGAGGGGGCTGGGCACCAGGAGCAACCCAGGGGGGGTTGAGAACTGCTGGTCCAGGAGGATACACAGGCTGTGGCTGGTAACTGATAGCAGGTGGAGGAATAAGCCCAGGCCCAGTGGTATACGGAGGAGGGTAGGGCTGTGGTGGTGGTGGATACAGAGCTGGAGCTGGGTACACCTGAGGACTAGGTGCAGGAGGTGGAGTTGTCTGCAGGCGACTGGAGGGGTGCTCTCCTCTACTTCTATACCTGGTACAAATCAAGTGTTAATTTTGTTGACGAAATATTTTCGTCATAGTTTTTGTCAACGACCCTTTGATTCATGACGAAAACGAGACTATAACAAAATTTAAACTTACAGAAAGGATAAAAACGATGACTAAATTAACTGACACTTTCATCAACGAATGGAAACGAGATGAAAATGTTTGGCGGAAACGACATCCAATCAGAACTGATTTATGTTTGTGACAGGGCGGTATTAGTTAGGAAAACATCCAATCAAACGCACAGGTGCACAAGTTTGACCTAAAACCAGGAAGGACCAACCCCTGGTAGAACTAAATTATGTAAACAATGTCAGCAGGGAGAAAGAGCGGAGCCGATGTATGGACACATTTCTCGTTTGACGTCGTAAGAAACAAAACGATGAGTAAACCATGTGACTCTCTCGGCTAAAAACATAACAAATCTTAAACGACATCTGTAAGCCAGTCAGTCAGATATCCATGCAAAAGTAAGCATTTTAATGTCATGCAGGGTATTTGTGGGTTAGCCTTTCCTAATCTTAGTCCTGAACACTGCCTTGTACCTTTCAGAGTGTGTCCTGCTGTAAAACACTCTTATTATCTCAGTAAGGTGGTGTTAATGATCAGGTGTGTGGGAAGCAGGTGAAATGATATTAACATTAATAATTTTCCATAACCTTTAATAATGTTTAATTTTGTATGTGTATAGTGACAAAATCAAGGGAACTGAAGAAAAAACATTTACATTTCACACCCTTTATATTTTAGTCGACTGAATTGACTGTAGATTAAGTCGACTAAATTCTTACTCTAATTAGTCGACTAAAACTAGACTAAAACTACAATTATTCAGGTGACTAAATTATGACTAAAACTAAATTTAATTTTCATCAAAAGACTATGACTAAAACTAAATCAAAATTTGCTGTCAAAATTAACACTGGTACAAATTAGAGGTAGAAAAAGGACTTTATGAAACTGACGTTACATTACAAACACTGCAGTAAAATAGATCACAGCTTTACCACTGTCTGCTGCCACCGCCTACTCCTCCTGTTGGTGGTGCTCCTCTGTGAGAGTGGTTAGTCCTTGAATTGTGACCTAAAACAGCAGAGAGCGGGCAGGCAGTTAGTCACTAAATGCTTTCCCTTTTAAGCTCATTAAATTTCCTTAAATTAATAAATTGATCCACTGACCTGACTGATGAGGCGGCCTTGTAGGTGGCAGGTGGCCAATTACTGGTAAGCTGTAGCTCTGTGGGAGAAATCGTGGTGAGAAGAAAAGAAAAAAAAACGTTGCCATCATGAGTAGCTTTTGTTTTAATGACTAACAACCTAAAAGGTTAGTGAGAAGTTGAACCAAAAAAAACAAAAAAAACCTAGTTAAGCTGAGGATGAACCCACCTGCGATCTACTTTCTGAGGTTCTGGATGAATCTGTTGTCCCTTTAGGTTCTGGACCTGTCTCACTGAAACATAAAACAAAAACTTTGCTTGGCAAAAAAGACTCAGAACTGAGTATGCATTTTCATCGTGGTATGTGGAATCTCTAAACTTACCCTGGTGGGGGTGGTTCACCCTGGTTGTTGATGGAGCGCATAGGAGAACAGCGATCAACAACAGGTGCAGGGACAGGTGAAGCTTCTTTTTCCTCAACAACAGAAGTAGAAGGAGTAGAAGCAGCACCAGCAGCTGGAACAGAAGCGGGAGCAGCAGGAGGCGGAGAAGAAGCAGCAGGAGCTGCAGGAACAGGTGCAGAAGGAGGTGTGGTAGATAGGGCCTGTGCGGTATGTGAAGCCTGTGCTTGAGGGGGCGCAGTGGCCGGTACGCTTGCAGGAGGAGGCTGAGTGGCATTAGCCAGAAGCGGGTCCTGCTGTCTCGAGTGCAGAGGCCTGACCAGCTGTGGTCTCGGTGGAGGTGGGGCTGTGTGCTGGGTTTGCTTGCGCCCATGTTTGGTGTACCCTGTCTCGTTCTTAAAGTTGTTTACAGCCTACATTAAAAAAAAAAAGGCAAATACACAATTCACAACTTTAAAAACAAAAAAATTAACCCAATATCACATCAGATTGCAAGCATCTGAAGGAGCTACCTGTCGAAGAAACTTGTTGGCAATGAGGTTATCAGGTGAAACATCCGACTGTTTGCACGTGAAGCAGATGTGCTCTTCTGAGTCCAGAAGGGCTGTCCTAATACCTGAAAACAGACAGTCTTATTTAGACAAACGCCTCCAAAAATAATGCACATCTGATGAAAAGAATAGTCCCTCAAGAGCTTCATTTTATGATTTATTTTCAACATTTTAAGCACTCACACTCATCGCAGTAGCTGTTTCCACAACAGGGTATAACCACAGCATCGGTCATTAGGTCATTGCAGATTGGACACAGGAGCTCATCAGGGATTGGGTCACCATCATCCTCAGATGACGACTGGTCATGTGGAACAAATGGAGGGCGCTCCTTCTTCCCTTGTGCGTATGCCTCCCTATTAACACAGAAGATGGTTTGATTGTTTTTATTTTGTTATTTTTTTACTAACAAAAAAGCTGCAGAGATTCGGAATTACCCCCTAAGACACGTTAAGACACAACTTAATATGGTATCAAGTGTATATTAAAAAAGCATGTATTTGTGTATGTCAGTGTTTAGCAACGTACGCATCTATAACAGGTATGGCATATTCTCCAGTGCTGGTTAACATGGCTCCCTTGGCGCCCGGCTCTGCTTTTACCATAAAGCTCTGCGGTATGCCCTTACTAATTCGTACAGGCTTGGGACCATCCACGCTTTTATCCTGAACCTCAAAGTAAAAAGAAAACAAAATGAACATTATCCAAAAAGTGAACATGGTTACACAGCCATGTAAAATATCACAACACAGACAATAAATGCCAAAAAATATTGATAATTACCATCAGCATGGGGCACTGCCGAATGTAGTGACCAGCCTTTCCGCAACGAAAGCAGGTGTAGTGCGCAGGTGGAGGTCCAACTGCCTTCTTGGAGTAACTAGGGACAATTTAAACCCATGTTCAGCTAGACGATAACTTTAAATATATTAAAAGCTTTTATCTAACTTTAATAAAGTTGAAAGTATTTCTAAATTTTAAAAACCAAAGTTCTGTACAAAACAATACAGTCCATAAACAACATAACACAAATATCAGTTTAGACAAAAATCTGATGCTCAAGTATATACACTAACTGTATTGGATCATATTCATGATTCGACTGCGTCATCATGGCTTTGATCTTGTCCTCCTCGGATGCATTTGCGTCAACCAGGTTAGGAGTCTGAGGAGAAATAAGATGTGAGAACAATATCCACACCTCAAGGGCCATTCCCACACCCCCAAAGAATTTTTTTTTTTTTTTTAAGTTCTCTGGCGATAGAGCAAGCATATACAGAAACAGTACCTTGGCAAGTTGGGCGAGTGACAACGAAGGAGAAGAATCAGTCTGC
>VUQK01039068.1:0-12397 GCA_015106715.1 Bujurquina vittata
AATCCATGCATTTATTCCTTCTAGGCTGGACTATTGTAATTCATTATTATCAGGCTGTCCTAAAAGCTCCCTGAAAAGCCTTCAGCTGATTCAAAATGCTGCAGCTAGAGTACTGACAGGGACTAGAAAGAGAGAGCACATTTCTCCCATATTGGCTTCACTTCATAGGCTCCCTGTTAGATCTAGAATAGAATTTAAAATCCTTCTGCTCACGTACAAGGCTTTGAATAATCAGGCACCATCTTATCTTAAAGACCTCATAACAACATACCACCCCAGTAGAGCACTTCGCTCTCAGACTGCTGGATTACTTGTGGTTGTTTGGGTATTTAAAATCAAGTGATGAAATTATTCCATCCATATTAAAATAGTACAAGGGAAAAAGTTACTTACTCAACGGCTCTGGCACTACTGTGCACCTGATTTACTACTAGTGCCTGAACCACTCAATTAGAACTCCTCATGAGTCATGCATTAACCTAACCCCCTAAAGACAACCCAGTGAGAGGAATAGTGCAGGCCATAATTTTGTAGGATTCCTTTCACAGTAAAAGCTATCTAGGCCATAACTCATTGATTTATGCCAGTTTTTACTGTCTTGTTCCAGACCTCTGTTACAGCTGTGATCAGACTGGTCAAATTGGGCCACACACAACAGCAAAACTGTAAGAAGTGAGGCTGATGTCTCCAGTTTAATAGTACAACAAGCGGGTTTTCCCAGCATGGAGAACACCAACCCTCTGTGCAGCTCAGGGTGGTCATTATGTGTGGTTATTAGTGAATCCTTAAAAGAATATTGATCATAAACTCAAACCAAAGCCTGGCTTTATACATTTTGTCTTCTGATTTAATAAGCTTTTTGTTGCTGTTTTTGCTTCTCTTTTCTTTCAAAGAGTTTCCTTATAGATTATTCTGCTGGTCGACGTGTATGTGAGCTGACTGTTGTTGCTCTGTGGCTGCAGGCTGTCTGGAGATTGCTGAGGAGTTCCGCTCTCAGGAGATTGACGGGCAGGCCCTGCTGCTGCTGAAGGAGGACCACCTCATGGGAACCATGAACATCAAACTGGGGCCTGCGCTCAAGATCTTTGCTCAGATCAGCATGCTCAAAGACTCATAGCCCATCCGACCCACGGTTCTAAACGGCAGCTCGCTATTACTGGACTAAAAGGATGTGCTCAGGATTCCCCTGTGTTAACTAGCTGTAAGCTGAGCTCAAATCCCAGGCCGGCATCGGTTGCTGTTGATGCTGACCTAACCACCCCACCGTTTACACTGATAACTTCACTGTGGCACTACTTCACCTGTGGTTGCAGAGGGATGCTGTGTTAGCTAGTCAGTGTAGAAAAATGTTGAAGAATACATTTAGTTTTTTATAGTGTGTTACTGTACCTTAGGTTTAGCATTTGAATTGTTCTGGACTGTGAAGATTTCACATGGTGCGTGCTGTTTTGGCCCTATATTCCAGTAAATGCACACTTTGAGGATCACTCTCTGTGCATCCTGCCTCGAGTCAGTTATTCCTGACCCAGGACCTTCGGAATGCCTGGAAGGCTTTACTACTGACGCCTTGAACTTTGGATGCTTCCGTATCTAGACAGCGTTTGAGCTGTGGGAGAGCAAGTCCAAAATAAATAAAAAAAATCAGTATTCCATCCAAGCTGGTAAAAATGCTCTAAACATCAAAGATGCTGAAGACAGGGAAATCATAACAAAGGTAGCCATTCATGTATTCACTTTGAATAAAGGGCTGGGATACAAAAAAATGTGTAAAATTCAATTCTTGGGCAGACATGCGGTAGTTAAAGTAATCTAAGCTTTGTCCCGGCCATCTGCTTTCCACAGCATTCAGATGGAAGGTGTGGAGCTAGCAATGCCATAGCCGGGCTTCGAGGGTTCAAGAGCAGCTATAAAAACTGTATTAGCAGCTGCCTGGATCCTGTGTGCACACTAAAGGCTCCATTTCGCCTGTATAAAACAGAACAATCACGGATGGACTGCTGAGCCAAGACAAACAACTATAACTAGTAGGTGTGTCTGCCACTGTGACTATTGTGAAACTGTAAAGTAGGCCTTTTGGGATAAGCTTCAGGGTTACAGAATTCTCCTCCATTAATGCATGCCAGCATACCTTATAGTACAGCCCTGAGTGTGATGGGGTTTAACAGAATATACTGGCCGCTTGACAGCCACCCTCAAAAATGTCTTATGAAAGAGAAAAGCTTCATTGCTGTGTGCCAGCAGGACAGTCTAAATTTGAAAGACTTTACCTGGTCCCAGACTGCTGCTCTGCTTCCAGTTTGCTCTCAGCCGGACAACATTGGGATGGTCAGAAAATGCTTTGGTCAAAAGAGCAATTTGCTTATTTGTCGGATCAAATCTAAATTGAGGAACAGCTGGCCTGCACACAGATGATCATCACTTTAGCAACACAGCAGAGCTGCTGTCTCCAGGCTGACAGCGTGAGCGCTGATGAAGCAGCCTTCTGCTCTGCGTCAAAGTGAACGAGTGCAAACCTGAGTTCCAGTGAGCAGGTTGGGACTCTGCACACAGAGGGTGAGTGCATTAAGTGCCCGTGCCGTGGCTATTCAGGGTGGAGAGATGGGAACACCGTTTGGGATGCTGTTTTTTTACTTTCACCAAAGCCAGTTGGAAGTGGAGCCAAACAGCAGTCATAAACTGCTTATTTCAAACAGGCGCTACAGAATGCCTGAATTTGTCTTACAAAATATAAATATTCTATTTTTTAAATTCATCGCCGTTTTTAAAAAGTTTCACGCCACTATGTCCCGAAACAGCCATAGTTTATTGCCTGGGACCGTCTCACTGTGCTGAGCGGCAGCTGCCGTGCGGCAGTGAGGGGAAACGCAGAGAGCTGTCGAACTCAATACGGTCATTATGGCAGTGAATGTGATGGGCTCTAAATGTTTTCACTGTTGGGGGTGTTAGCACAACTCAGGTGTGTTTTCGAGTTTGCAGCCACAGCTCTCGGTCTCTAGGATGTGCTTCCTCTGTCCTCTGCTCTCCTGCCTGTGACCTTGAACTCAACCTCGGCACAACATGTTGAGTCCCCCATAAGGACAGAGGAGCTGGGGGTTCACAGGTGTACCCTTTTACCTGTGCTGCATGAAAGAGGCGTGCCACACCACTGGACTAGTGGGAAGAGGACTCTACATATATTACTTTGTATTCATAGGTTGTTCATTTATTTAAGTTAGCGACTGATTAATCAGTTTCTGTTTGTATGTATTAAAGGAGGTGCATCTTGTCACATTGTGTCATGCTGTGAATTTAATTAAAAGTTGTCATGAACACTGTAACGCTCGCATGATAAATACAAAATGCAACACCCTTGTTTTATTTAAAGCAATATTAATTTAATGACATCATGTGACAACTGAAACACAAATTGTTTAGATATAGCTCATTTTAAGATTTCTAGTGGGAGGGGCTATAAAGGAAAAAGGTGTGGCTTGCATCAAGTATGGAACCTGTTGGATGATTCCTCTCAGCTCCCTGTGAGGTGTCTCTCAGCTGGTATCTGATAATGATGAAACATGGATCAATGTTTGGAAGCAATGACAGTGAAACAGCCACAACGATATTTTACAAGGCACTTCGGCTCAGGAGGTCAAGCAGGTCCTCTACTAATTGGAAGGTTGGCGGTTCGATTCCCGACTGCTCCAGTCTGCATGCCAAAGCATCCTTGGGCAAGATGGTGAAGCTGGAGTTGTGTGTGAGGGTGGATGAGGCGTGCTTTGAGTAGAAAAGTGTGTGTAAGAACCCGGCCCTCACCTTTGACCCTCTGTGCTCAGTGATGTTGCCACATGTTGCTTTTGCTCAGCCATTTAATAAGAACATTGCATTTAATCCCCTTAAGAAGCTCTTGCATTGCTTTATTGCTATGTTGCATTGCCTGTTGTTTGTTCACAGTTTTTCACTGAATCGCTCAAACATGAGCTCTTTACTTGAGAATTCCTCCTCTACTTCAATTAGCAGTCCTATCTTCAATAAATGCCAGTGACCGGCTCAATTTGCAGCCATGCCTTACCTCTGCTGACCGAAAAGGTAATCATTTTGGATCAGGAATCCTTCCTTTCCTTCCCCGTACTCTTTGCTTTCCACAATTTGGCCGCAGGTGAATCTTGCTTTGGTCCTGTCCTTCCTGGCTGTCTAATCCCCTTCTTGAGCGTAACCGGTGGTCTCTGAAGGTGTCTCTTGACTTTTAGAGGTATAATCTAAACTCCTTGTGGCGTTTTCTCACCAACAAATTCCTTCTGTAATCTGCTTCACTGTGTAAGCCTTATAATGCATTGGGGCCTGTTGATGGTGTACCCTGCCTCTTGCTCAGTGGCAGCTGGAATAGGCTCCAGATTGGATTTTTTTTTTTAATGAAGCTTACAGTTTGACTTTGCTGGGAATCTTTACTTAGTGGTTGCCATCATTGCTGGCATTTATACTTGTGCTGGCGCATTATTAGTTCATTACTGTGTGCTTGTTTTCTGCCATTAACAGACGGGGGGGCCGGTGGAAACTGCAACTGTTGGCCATAAACAAAGGAAGAGGAGAGGGGGAAGACGTGCTCGGAGGTAGTGAGAGAGAACAAAACTCACGGGGCCAGTTACCATAATTAAAATTATTGGATCTTTGGGGTCCTGGGGTGTGGCTTCTGGCCCGCTCCCTTGAGGAGCTGGTTTCCCATTGCCTCGGGTCCTCTGGGGCTCTTGCCCCTCGGCTAGGAGGGCTTGGGGGGGGGCTCTATCTGGGGCCTCCCTCGCCCTTCTGCTGTGGTGGGGCTGTGGTTGTCAGTGGAAAGCGTGGCCTTGGGTCTTCATTGCTCTTGGGGGGCTGCAGACGGCCCGGGGCTCTCGCGTCTCTTTCCACCTTCATGATTAAGTGCTTTTCGTGACAGAGACACAGACACTGACACTGACACTCTCTTACTCACACACACACACACACACACACACACACACACACACACACCACGAGATAGTTGGTTTGTTTCACATGTATATTCTTTCGCGTAGCGTTCATTTTTTCACAGTTGACCCACAGCGGTTTTCCACATGCCCTTCCTTACCTTTCAGCTCCGTATTGCTATAATACAAACACATATATGTGAAAGGTCACTCAAATAAATAAATAAAATACGAGGAAAAACACCAACAAGAGGAGTTCATTAAGAATCTATAGAGCTCATTTCAAAAGAACAAATACGTTTGCGGTGCATTCAGATCATAATTCTGATTGCAAAACCCGCCGGACAAGACGGGCTTAAAAAAGGTGGTGGAAGCTGAAGGAGGAGGAGGAATGTTGCGCAGAGTTCACGGAGGAGATGAGACAGGGTGCTAGGGAAGCTGCAGGGAAGGGGATTGATTGATATCTTCTGGATTGAGGAGACTTGGAATGAGGAAATCAAAAGAAGAGTTTATCAAAGAAAAAGTAGGTTCGTCAGGGAAATGAAGAAAGCAGACAGGAGTGCTGGGAGGCCAGGCGTTGAGTGAGTTAGTGAGGCTGGACAGTAAGGATGTGCAGCAGGTCCGAGTGATTAAGGATCCAGATGGACGTGAACTAATAAGTGAAGCGTGCACTCGCAGGGTGGAACGAGTACTCTGAGGACCTGTTGAACAAAGTAAATGAGAGAGAGGATTAGTAGTTGTAGTAGCGGGAAGTGAGGACCAAGGAACAGTGAAGATGCAAGGAAGAGAGCTAGTAAAGGTTTAAATGCCTGGGGTCAACCATTCAAAGGATTAGAAGAAGAGAGAGCAGGCAGGGTGCAGTCAAAGGGGATTTGTTAGAAAAGGACAGCAGAGGGATGCTAGGGTAGGAATGGGCTGAGATGGAGGTAGAAGATCCGCTGCGATGAAGGAACAGAAGGCGACGGCTGCTTGGTGACTTCCTGCGCAGCTGATTTCTCCTTTAAGGACCTCTTTTCACCCCCTGGGTTTAAATGCATGTCATTAACCTGTGCCTGCATGACGCTTACGAATAAGTTGAATAAGAAACATCTGTATTCACTCATCTTCCTGCATTGCTGGGTGTTTCGGGCTGCTGCGCTGTTCTTTCACCACTTCCACTTCTTCATGCTGTCAGGCCAACTCCTTGCAGCCTGTTTCTGTGTGCTTCAAGTCTCAGTCATGTGTGACCTGCTTCGGCCCGATCTCCAGCTCACACCGACCAGTTAGAGATGCTTGTCCAACTCTTCGCCTGCGCCACCATCAGCATCCAGACTCAGGGGTCCCGTCACTCCCCCACCCCCCCATCTAACATGGCTGTTCCCAAGTGACCCAGAAATACACGTAACACATTTCAACATTTTTTCACACTAATTCAATGATTTATTCTCCCAATGTACAACAAAAATAAACTTTTTGCTTTAAATTTACAGACCACAAACCATTCGCTTGTTTCAAGTACAGTAAATGAGCTTCTTTCTTCATTCTAAGGCACGCCCTCAGTAGTTCACGTAAGAGACTAAAAAGCTTCAGATATGATCATAATGTGCTAATGAAAGTACACTGACAAACGCAAAACATTATAAGTTATTAATAGATTACACGCCAAGCTTTGCTTTAAACCCCCTTTACCTGTCCAGGTGTGTCAGCCCACTGCAAACCAAAGCCCCACCTTCCATTTACTTAAAAACTAAAACATTGTAAATGAGAATTCTTTGCAGAAGTCTGCTTCGTGAGGAGCTTTTTCAAAATTCCTCCCAGCACAAAAGCAGTCCTGGAGGAGGTTCCTCGTCCCATTTTACTGCAGAGACCAGAACACAGTGTTGGTTCTAAAGGTGCTGCTGGCTGGATCTCATACAGGACGGTCGGTCATGCAGGATTCTGTGCTGGGACCAAAACCTTCCATGTTCTCCATGAATCCCTCCCAAATGGTTATAAATGAAAGCATTATTAATGACATTATTAGATTTCCGCTGCCACAAACACGATACCTGTAATGTTCCCATGATGGACAGAAAAACAAGAGCTCTGAATTTAGTTTGGATTTTCTCTTTTCATGGGTGGCGCTGAAGGTTCTACAGTGTCTGTTAACCCACCATTAGCGTCTTGTTAGTGAGCATCATTTACATCAGCTGGTGGTTTCTATTTGGCAGCACTCTTTGGATTCACCACGACTCACAACAATGGCAGTCGGCGCACCCTAAGAAGGAACTGCAGCTTCACACAGTTCGGCTGTAAACTTCTGACCTCAGCGGCTTCCCTAGAGGCCAGGATGACCAGGATGACCTGGAATCTTCTACTAAACTCAGACAAAACTGAGGTTACTGTATTTGATTGAGGTAAGATGCCCCCCTCCCCCGAGCCTGGTTCTGTTGGAGGTCTCTTCCTGTTCAAAGGGAGTTCTTCCTTACCGCCGTCGCCAAATGCTTGCTCACAGGTTAATGTCTGCTTGTTGGGATTTCTTCTGTATTACAGTTGGGTCCTCGCCTTATAATATATACACTTTTAAACTATTGTGAACACCTGCCAAATACACAGAGAAGGCACTGAAGTTGTAATGAACCACTGTCCTCCTTTCTGCCTAAAGACACTTGGAGGATCTACTGATGAGTGAAGCAATAGCAAAAAGAAAACATTACACGGTTGATGTGTTGCAAAAGTTCAAATGTGTTGCAGAAGAAAAGCTTGCAAACACACCGGTGAGCGATATACGCACAGAGCGTGTGATTAGTTGCTGACAAACAAAACCTTCAGTACCAGAATTATTTGAAAGATGCTAGAATCATGTGACCCCGAGCAACTCTGAGCCAGCTCAAATATTCTCATTCACAGCTGGTCAAGCAGCCACAACTCAGTGGTTACAATTTGCGGTTATCAAAACCGAAATCCGTCATCAGGAAAATGATTCAAAACAGTTGTGTCAAAGTTCTGCAGACCCGAAAGGGCCTGACGCTCCACTTTGCTCCAGGAATCGGCTGTAGCGGCTCCTTACAGTCTCTCTGTGACTGAAGTCGGATTCCAGGATTTTAGGAGCGGCGTGTTTGTTATGCTAAAGAAGAGCTAATCCTCAGACTACGCTCTAAGGCTGCAACCAGCACTTTGTCAATTACTGACATAAAAACAGCCAAAAATGTTTGATGCATGTCCACTTGTATGCCAGGGAAAAGCAATGTGTTATTAATAAAAACCTCTAGCCCAGCATCACACGATTGCTGAATGGAGCAAATTCACACACATTCATGAAACCCGACCCAAAAAAAGAAGCACAGCAACAATCAAGGAGAATATCAGCACTGAGTACATGTCTCATGCTGTCAGTACTACTTCCTAATTTCATACATTTGCACAAAGCCTTAATCAACAACTTTGGGATTTCACAGCATAAAAAAAACTGTCCTGTTACAGCTTTAAAGGTGTGAAAATTTTTCTGTCTTCATAATCATCTCTGTTTGAGTTTTACACCGCTGGTTAGACAAAATGAGCAATTTCAACATTTTAATGTTCTTGTGAACTTTAACCAGCATTTACCATCAATGATTTTCCTTCATTTTTATCCTCTAGTTTGAATCATAGTTCAGGTTTGAGAGGGAAAGCCCGCCCTAAGCTCAAGCAGAACACCCGAGTACACGAATGTGTGCATCAAACCGCTGCGGCATTCAAGCGGTATCCAAGGAGTCGTGGCAGCTATCCTCGCATTTGTTGGAAACCTGGTGAAGTCAGAGGGGAAGGTTAGAACAGCTGGCGAAAATGGCTACCCTGACCCAACAAAGGCACCCTGCCTCCCAGGACAAAAGCAGACGTGCTGAGCATGACAGGAACGTGACCGAGACACAGCAGCAGATCACAGGTCAGCAGGGGGAAAAAAAGTCAAAGCCAAACCCACCAATTTTTGATAATTTAATCAAGTGATTTGATATAAAACATCATCAAAAAGCAGGAAAAAAGGAACAGCAGAAAAAGACTCGTGGCAAAGAAAGCACAAAGTCCATGCTGATCAGAGGAACATTTAGCCTGCAGCTGTTGCAAGTGTCCAGCGGCTCAATGTCTCTTTGTCAGTGAACAAGTAGCTGCTTTTTGCTTTTTGATAGATCTATTTTTTTCCAGCTCTGGAAAGGTGAAAAAAGACAAGCAGTCGTGATCAGACAGCAAAGCTTCACTGCACAGCGAAACTGAAGAAGAGCTAACACATTTACAGTTAGCCCCTCATTTCACCGTTTACACACCAGCCAATGTAGAGCTTCCAGACTGCGGTTTTCTTACGATTCTGCTGCATTTGCAAACTTCACAGGCTAACATAGATTTGCTTTCATTTCAGGGGCCATAATAAAGTTGGCTTAGGTTGTGTGTGACTTCACTAGGAGTATTAATCTAGCATATGTTGTATTGTTATTTTAAGGTTCCTGTTTTGGGGTTTCTAACATCGAGTCTAGCTCACATGGCTACTCTGTGGAGGGTCAGTGTAAACAAAGCTGTAGATCTCACTAACATGCTCACAAACCCTCCATAAACTAGCTCTGCAGGACACCCTGACCCTTTCAGCTGCTGGGCCTTATGATGCTAGAAAAGCCCCCCTCCTGGTAAAGCACGCCATTAAAAACACAAGAAATATTCTCACTGGTTTAAAATGTTTGCTACATAGATTCACCTGAGAAGGCCACCATTACTTTGCAGGAGCAATGCACTCTGGGTCAGTGATGTAAAGTGATGTGGTCCCTGATACAGCTGTCATTCCTAACAGATTACACACAGTGCTGCTTTTGGCTTCCGATACCGGCTTTCCTGGGAATGAGAGGAGACACCTTCCTGCTCTGTTGGAACCATCTGATGTCACTACCCAGACTGCACTGCAGCTTCAATGGTGGCCTGCCAGAGAAATCTGAGAACAAACACATTTGTTTGTGTAACACTAATATCAGATTTAATCTTAGTCCGGCTGTGCATGTATTCACAGTCAGTGAGTGTTGTGGGAAGGCTGCTCGTTATGTCCGTTGTAGTGGTTTACTAAAGCTGACTTAACACCGCCAGAAATTAAAACCAAAGCTTTGAACGTAGTAGCACATTTAGCCTATTAAAGGTTTAAAAAAGAAAAGAATTTGAAACTGGAGCTGGGGGCAGAAAATGACGTGTGACGGGTTTAGTAGAGAAAACTGTCCAAGATTAAATAACGAGAACTTGTATTTTCAACACAATCGCAGCTTAGACGCTGCGTGCCAAGTGTCCGCAGTGAATTAAAGCTAATTTATTAGCAGAGAAAAGCCATTGTTTCTACTCAAAAATTAAGATTTTTATTACATTTTCAGATAAATTTGAAAATTTATTACATTAATCTTGCATTTTTTTCCTATTATTTCAAGTATTCCTTTCCTGTTGCTACAGTGGCCATAAATCGCTGCTGTGGGTGAATCACGCAGTGCACTGCGCCGTGGGTAAGCACACAGTCCAACCATAGCCCCTTCATTTGAAAGAGAACACTTGTGCTCCATTGTTACCATTGTGTTCAACAATGTCTTACATTCCACAATGAAGTGCAAACACACGATGTGCTTAAAGGACACCACAGACTAAAAGCGTCACTGTAACGAGGGAGGCTACTCTACTGGTGCTTTAACAGGTCTGACTTCCCGCTGCCTTCAGTCTCTTAGAGGAAACACGTGGAGGGAAAATTTGTCAAACAACAAAGGTGTAGAATGATATTTTGATTAGAGCTGGAAAGGGGGGGGGGGTGTAAGGCTATTATGCCAACCCACTCCAAACATGTTCCATGTAAGATTGGAAAACAAAGTTCATTCACAGAAGCAGTTAAAGTCAAAACCGAGTACCCATCCCACAGAGAGCATCGAGAGGAAATCTTTGCTGCTGCCGCCACCACCACACACACACACACACACACACACACACACACACACACACACACACACACGACGGACCAGAGATCAGGTTGCGGTTCTGTTTTATTACCGCTGTTTATACCTTGCTCCTGAAGAGGGGCTTAGCTCCGGGGCCACAGTACTCATTGTATATGAGCTTGAATAGGAAAAGGTGGAAGAGAGTTATGAGCGAGGCCACGCTGAACCAGAAGAGGAAGGGCAGGCCTGGGTACCTGTTGGCCATGTGCTCCTCGTGAGCCAGGATGGCCTTTAGGTGTAGAGTGTGGCGGAGGTCCTGCAGATGGCGGAGGTCTGTAGAGATGTAGAGCAGAGGCGTAATGGGCTGCGTTACCATGACAGGGAAGGTGTGACCTTTGATCTCTGACGTGAGCTCCACAGGCTCGTTGAGACAGCCGGCCTCGCAAGCGTACAGCTTCACCGGCTTCTCCTGGGGCTTCACTGACACATGAAGAAAAGGCTTTCCCTCCAAATCCAACAGCACTGCCAGGTTGATGAGGTCCTGGTTGTAGTGAATGCCTCTCAAGGCGTAGCTGTTGTGCAGCACATCCGGGTCAGCCTGGAACTGAAGATGGTTCTCTGTGAACTGAAGGCCACCGAAGCTGAGCACCATGCCCTGCATGACTCCATGGGCCCCGGCAGCTACCAACACCTTGCAGCCTCTTTTGTGCAGAGTTAGAGTCCACAATGTGACCAGCTGCAAGATCTGGGCAGTGCTGCTGACCCTCTCGGGCCACAGGTTTTCTGCATGCATGGTGGCATGTCCGCTGAAGCAGTGATCCGCGTAGTTGAGACTGGATTCGAGACGGGCGTGCTCCTCGCTGTTTAGCCTTTGGTCCAGCAGGGGAGCTGTGGAAGAGGACAGGACGTAGTAGAGGGTGGTGTTCACGGTGCGGCTGGATGGGGTGTGGGAGTCAATGATCTTCCTCATTTCAACACCTGGATGAAAGAAAAGCAGAGGCACAGCTTCAGGTAGTGTCTACAGGGCTGATAACTGGTTACTTTGACTCAGATTATTAACCCACCTTCATCAATTTATTTCTGATTTTTGTCACAAAATTATTATCCAAACAGCTTCACAGTGTAGAAGTTTACACATTGGCCTAACAAACGACAGCTCCCTGGTTCGATCCCGGGAGGAAATACAAGTCTCTTTGGGGTGCACTGGGACAGTCATCCAACGTAAAAGAAACGTGCCAAATCTAGGGCTGGAACGATTATTCGACATTGTCGACAATAATCGACAATAAAAATAGTTGACGACGAATTTAATTGTCGATTATAGTCGTTTTTTAATTATTGGTGATTTTTTGTTACGGAGTGACACGTCTTCTTGTCCGCCTATCTCTGGCGAGCGCAATAGCATTCAGCGGCGTGTTAAGTCATGGCGGCTAATTGAAAAAGAACACGGTGTGCTAGACGATCTAAGGTTTGGGACAGTTTCACACTCACTACGTTTTTAAATGGCGTGAGTGTGAAATTGTCCCAAATCTTGGATCCGTTTTTTCTTTTTCAAACGGAGTGAGACGTCTTCCTGTCAGATGGCATGTTTAGTCA
>VUQK01039070.1:0-10148 GCA_015106715.1 Bujurquina vittata
GATGTTTTGTGTAAATGAAAAAAAAAAAAAAAAGCACATGAATTGTATTTAAAGTTCTGGGACTAAACATTTTGACTGGCCCCAGCAGGTGAAGCTCAGGTGCATTGATGCTACCTGCGTTCTGCTAAAGGCGGGTCCCGCTTTTGTCTGTGGTAGCTCGCAGTGCTGATCAGAGGCACTCTCAGCATAGCTGAGCCATCATTAATTACACCTGCACTCTTCCTACTGTCACAAAAAACAAGTTTTATTGAATGACATTAAACTGGCTCATTCTGGCTGAATGGAACTGACGAGGTAATAAAAGTGTGTTTGTGACATTAGGCCAAGTGATTTCTGTGGTGGATAAACTGAAGTGAAGGCAACGGGAGAGTAATGAGTATTGTTCCACTGCAGTCATGAAACACAACATTCAGTTTTATTGTCTGCAAATCTGCCTTCTGATTTATTGTCAGCAAAAGCCAAGCGCTTCATCTGAAATGCTCTGCCTAATGCATTTCCTCCTCGCTATGTAAGCAAAAATGAATAGCCTCTGGCAAGCTAAGGGACAATTTTATGGAATCCAAAGTGGCTCCAAGATTTTTATTTATTTATTTTTTATGCGTTCATTAAAACTAAAACAATTTTTCTTAGAGGGCGAAAACAAGCAGGATGAATCCACCTCTAATGTGACAAATGGGGAAAGAAGGATCCCAAGCCGAAGAGGCAGACAATTGGCATCAATTAGCGGTTTACTTCTGGGAATTATTTTCAGCCACTGGTTGCACTGTCGCTTTCCTGAAAGAAAAAGAAAAGAAAAGGGAATTTCAAGCTTGAAAAGGATTGAAAGGCTGCATGTCCTGGACAGCTTTCAGCTGTGCTTTGGAAAGCGCGGCTTTTCCGAGGTGTTTTGGCCTCCGCACAGAAATGGGGCGGAACCGTAGCTTTTGAAAAAGTTCTCGTAGGGTGAAGATCAGCCTGACCTTATCAAACCCTCGATGCAGGTGTGGAAAGCACGGCTCTAGCATCCGGCTGCGAGGAGTCCAAAAACACAAGTCCAAATGATTAAAGTGACTCGACTGGATGTGTGAATAAGAAAATGTTTAACATTTGAACACACCGTGCACATGGGAAAGACTTCCATCCTGACAGCAAACGCAAACGTTTCTTTTGACAATGAAAATGACTAAAACTTTATTTTTAGAATGACTAGTGATGAGTAAATGAGGAGAGGGAGGTCTTCATAAAAATCAGACAACAAGTTTCAAATATCTGTATCAGTGTGTCTGTATCCAAACTTCAATCTCAGACCAGCTCATTGGAGAACATCATGCCCAAATTTTCTTAATTACTTGATGAAAACAGTGGGTAACAACAGTCATGTCAGCACAACAATCAATATAATAATAACTACATAAACCCCGCTGGTGTGAAGTGATCTTTTTTCCTCTAATTTGCTCCTCTAATAAACAGACATTTAACATGTTTGTTCCTGTAACATGCTGAAATTGTTAAGCAGGGTGTTAAGCGCTCAGCCCTGTTGCTAAAGTTTCACCATCAGTAGGTTTTACTGTTCCCCGCTGGCTCCCCTGAGTGTTCGGTCCAAGGTGAAATACTGGGAGTTCACCCAGAATGACTGAAAATGCTGAACAGTGTTTCCACACAGAGCTTTGGCCAGTTTGAGAGGAAGAACAGAGACAATTTGTCAGAAATTAACTTGACAGGCTGATGAATGGTTCTGCTGAAACTGTGACCGCCAGATGCATGTCTTACATCGGCTTTCTCGGCTTTAGGAAGTGGCGGTGGTCAGATAATAACGTCCGTGAATATGGATTTATTATTAGAGAACGGTAAGTTTAAGCAGGCGATTAAGGAAAGGCTTTCAGAGGCTTTGTTCTGGGTAAATCACTGTTTCCAGGCGTGTTGAGGCTGTTGGTGCAGTCTTCCTTTTTCACAGGCTGAAGCTGTGATTCTGGGATGCAGCCAGGAGGCTTTAGTAAATCCTCAGGCAGGGCGGTCCTACCTGCTGCGTGGATTTTCTCGAAAAGCATGCTTGGCCCACTGCTCCTCCTTGGAAATCTCACCTCCTTAACACTCAAGTGTCTGTCTCTCTCTCTTACACACACACACGCACACACACACACTTACAAAGCACCGTTTTCATTTCTCTCCCCCCTTTTTTCACTTCCTCTGTTGCTTCTTTTGTGTAACTGGTCTTACTGGGGGGACAATGAACATCAGATGTGTGTAACTGCCGCTAGGTGCACCTGTGATGTTTAAGATGAGACAATTACACACATGACATGGTAATTAGTGAGGAGAACACTGAGACAATTTAACAACCTTGAAGATTTCCTTATAAAAAGCCGGATTTTAGTGATTATCAGTGACAGTGTCCATGTGTGTCCTATTATCAGATGTGTTTGCGCAGCTAAGATGTGGCTTTGCTCTTGGTTGGAATCCAAGTGGAATCTACATTCCCGTGGACACTCGGGATGGGACAAACCCAAAATGCTGCCTTAAAAAAATGACTTCATCCAGCAGGTATCAGAGCTGGATAATTAATCAATGATAAATTGTATCTTCAAAAAAAGAAAGATAAAAGAATATGTTTCTCCTGTCTTACAGGAGGCTTCTCACTCTCTCTGTTTCTTTCCTACTCTTGGCAGGAAGCACTCCTCGGTGGGGAGTAGTGGCCTAGAGGAGAGGCAGTGGCTCATCACTGAGAGGACCCTGGTTCAAATCCCTGGGCTGGCATCACTGTGAGCCCCTGAGCAAGCAATGTAACCATTTAGGTTTACAATTAAGGCAATCAGTAATTTAGGTGCTATAAGCGATACCACATAACATTCGTTCCCCTCTTCAGCAGGTAGTGTGCGGTTCAGCTAGCAAGAGGACAGACTGACATCAGTGAAGTTTCTGCATTATCTGAAATTGTGGGTGAAAAGGTCAAGAACAGCTTCAGGCTGGAAAACAAAATGTGCTGGTGTGACAGTGAGTAGTTGTCAGCTTCAAAGAAGCACCTGCATGCAGTGCAGCGGTGCTGAGGCCCGCTGAGGAACATGATGCTGGTGCTGCAGCTCCGGATGGAGCAGCCAGGTTTGGTGCAGTGAAAGCTCGTAACACTGCGATATAATGACTCGCTTTGGATTAATCTCATAATACAACACACTTTACTTTTACTTTGCCATTACTCAACACTGGCCACGAACTAAAGCACATGCTGCTTTCATCTATTTGACTCTAAATCCGAACATAATGCACAAAACGAACATCGTTGCCACACTGAAAACGACTTGAAAGTTATGATTGAGGCCATAAATTTATTAGAAAAATGTTTTCTGAGGTAAAAGCTCAAGTGTGAACTATGTTGTTGTATTTTTTTCACAACCAGGAGTTGCTGCCTGCTGGCCATTAAAGACGAATGCAGGGTTAGACCACTTCACTCATCATCTTCATCCACACTAAAAACTTGAAATCTAACCCCCAAAAATTTCAATATCTGGACTTTTCTGTTACCTCTGAAGGCAACGTAGTAATGATACATGTTCGCACAACATGTGTTTTTAATACCACTTCTATTGAAAAGTAACATAAGTTTGCAGTGCCCTGAAAAAGACACGAGGCTATGACTTGCGTCTGACTTCCTTAAGGGTGGCTTTGGGAATAAAGTCCGTAAAGCTGATTAACAGTTCTGCAGGACCTGACACCAAAATGCTTGTAAAATAAAAAAAACCTACACAGTTCAAAGTCGTCCATTAGAAACAAATTCCAAGAAGCAAAATACTCCTCAGAGCAGCGACTTCCACCCCTTTTGGCTTGAGACCTTTCAAACGAAACCCTAAACCTGTCAGATTTTGCAGGTTGCAGTCGTGTTTTCTTTTATGTGAATACTTATGAGAAATTTTGAAGTAGTTCACAGTTAGGCCATATAGTTATGCTACCAGCTGCATGGGGCTTTCCTGAGGCCCAGCAGCACGCTGAGCTAAATGCTATGGTAGCATGGTAACATGCTCACGCTGTAAATGGGCTGGCTCTTATATAAAACTTTTTCTACTCAATGTAATAACTTTATGCAGCATGTTTTCAACCATCCATCGCACACATGTTCATACAAGTGCTTTCTATCTAACACTGACACACACACACACACAATCACACTGATGAACGCATCGGGCGCAACTCGGGGTTTAGTACTTAGTTACAGCACTAAATCTGAAGCAGAGCTTATCTTTTAGGAAGAAGAGATACCACTGTGACGCTAATGTAACATCAATATGAGTAAGAAGTAATGACACAGTAGCTCATCCGGCTCACAATCTAATGAGGGTCGGAGGTTAAATGCCGCGAAAACATCACGTGACTCCACCTTGACCATAGTTTGAGTGAAGACCCATCAGGTGATCATTATGTGTAGGTTTGGTGAAATTCTGATCAATACTGTAGGAGGAGGAGCTATTCTGAAGAGCTGCAAAGGGGTAAATGGACATCTCGCCATAACGTGAGCTCAATGGGCCTTCTGCTGGATGGGCTAAGGATAATCCATTCACAGCCCGCTCGGACATACTGGATACATCTATACTACACTGCCAAAAGTATTCCCTAACCATCCAAATCATTGAGCTCAGGCGTTCCCGTCACTTCCATGGCCACAGGTGTATAAACCAAGCACCTCGGCATGCAGACTGCTTCTACAAACTTTAGTGAAAGAATGGGTCGCTCTCAGGAGCTCAGAGATTCCAGCGTGGTACCGTGACAGGATGATAGCTGTGCAACAAGTCCGCTACGTTACCAGCTAAAGCAAACAAGCTCCGTTAGTGAGCTGCCTCCATAAACTGCAAAGGTGCAATGAACATGCCCACGTCTATTAATTACTGCTAATAAAACAGTAGATTTTCACTCAGCAGCACGGAAAATAATTTGATAAAAAAGACTCCAAAAGGAGAGGTTTGGTTCAGTGACTTGAATTATCAGCGTCAATCTGTCAATCACCTCTACAGCTGCACAGTTGTTATGAAGGGGAAACTATCTGTGGGGAATGCAGCCATTTTTGTACCAGGGTGTAAACGCGCTTTTTTAATGCTGTCAATCTGGACATTTGAACCGTTTTAGGCATTTCCGCAGCCCATTCATGTTCGGCCCTGGAGGTTGCTGGGTTGCTGCATGGACGGGTCTTTGTCAGAAAAAGGGCAAATTCACTCTAAATAACCGCAAAGACGAAGCAAAGCATTTCTGTAGCCCTTTCATTCTTCCGCTGTTTCTTTCGTGAGTTGGCATGCAGCGGTGTTCAGTCCTTGGCTGCAGCTCTGCATGACATAAGTTGTGTTTGGGCAGGCTGATGCTCAGCCAGCCTTTTTAGTTGCAAGGTTAGAACCATGAACTGATGCTTGGCTGTACCTTAAAGGCGCACAGAGAAAGGGAATCCCTCTCCTCTCAGAGGATTAAAAATGATGTTATCCATGAAAGTACAGCTATTTCAGAACATGGACACCATGCACAGCACAATGGCTGCTGTACAAAAGCTGAAATGATCACCCGGATAAAATCTAATCTTACCCTCTGTGCTGTGATATGTTTTTACCCATTGTTTCCCATTGTTGGCTGTAGGGGGACTGTTATGGAGGCGCATTGTGTGTTTGGGGAGGTTTCCCCTCTTCCTCTGCATGTCGGGTATCAATTACGTCATTCAAAAGATGTGAGGGTAATTACAGGGAACTACAATGTCAACAAGAATGGGTTTACCATGAAATGCACATATGAGCACGATGACATCAGTTCTCAGCAGTTGGCTTTCATTTCACAAGGTCCATAATAAATCTGTCACGGTCATTGTGATATTATTTTTTGCCTGGAATTATGCACTCACGGCACTCTGAATTCCAGTATTGATATGGCTGCAGTGAAATCAGCTGGACACTACTGCATTTCATTAAGCTGTGCAACTGGACCATGTGGAGAGAATAAGTCAGCCCCATAAAAGTCAGAGTTTGGTGAATTGCTGGGAAAGATATGGGCTCGCGTTTTAAAACACTGCGAGTGATAGAGGGGGAGAGAGGCTTTACTGCCATAAAAACTGCAGAGGTGACTGGGATTTCATCCAGGCAGATAGTTTTGTTTCTTAGATGGCTTCAACAGCTGAGGAGGCTTAGAACAATTTTGACCAGGGCAAGGACAAGGGCAAGATGAGCAGGTCCACTAGGTACTGGTCTGAGCTCTGAGCAAGGACCCGAGAGCGCTTGCATTTCCCTCCATTCCCCTGATACTTGTATTGTGACTCTAAGCCAGCTAAAGACTTCCAGTCTCTGCATGAGGTCTCAGCTCAGTAATGAATGAGATGGATTTGTGCAGATGTAAACCTCTGACTTGTTTGCAGACCAAAGCAGAGACCCGACCCCTGGTCTCCTCATGTCCAATGTGGTGAACCGTATTATTCAGAAATACAGCCAACACTGAGTACTGTAAAGCACACTCAAAAGTATAGTTGCAAGCTTATTTGCCTTCATGCTATTTGGATTAAGGCATGGTTTTTCTCCTACTAAACAACAAAAAATAAAGGCTATGTGAGCAAGCATAAATTGTTCTTCATTCACCATCCAGCCATCATTATCCTGCTAAGGTCGTGGGTGGGAGGGTAGGTGGGTGCTGAAGCCTATCCCAGCTGAGGACTAGAGCCCAGCTGCCCCGTGGAGGGGCTGCTTTGCCCCCACATGGCAGACATGACAGTGTGGTGTCGTCGAACTGTAATCTGAATATAGTAGTTTTCTTGACTAAACCTTAAGGTCAATAAACTTTTTTGTTCACTGGCTGTATGAGGCATTTATATATATATATATATATATATGAACTATATATAAATGAAATTAAAGCATGTCAATAACTAAAATGTTTGTTTCTTGATGAAATACCCGTTCCCCAGTGTGGACCTCAGTATAACTAAGTTTGACTCCCCTGCTCTAGCGAGCTCAAACAGTACAGGCAATGTAAGAAGTGCCAGAAAATTAAATTATGCTATTCTTCTTTTACGCTAACTTAACAAACTGTGTATGCTATGAAAAATGACCAAACTATCAGGTGAAGGAAGCATGCTTCACATTTCTATGAAAGCAACAGGAATGCAATTTTCTCGGTCAAGGTTTGCTAACGTGTATTAACACTGGTCATTCAGCTGTGGGCCATCTAAAGCTGGGTCTTTTGTCCTCTCGCTCCCCTCAGTCCCAGCCGGTCTCAGCAGATGGCTGCCCCTCCCTGAGCCTGGTTCTGCTGGAGGCTTCTTCCTGTTAAAAAGGGGTTTTTCCTTCCCACCGTCTCCAAGTGCTGCTCAAAGGGGGTCGTTTTGACTGTTGGGTTCTCTCTGTATTATTTTAGGGTTTTTACCTACAATATAAAGCATCTTGAGGCGAACTGAATTGAGTGCATGGGCCTGAAAAAAGTGTGATTTATGGCTCATGAATCAAGGTTTCATTTGTAACCGTTACTCGTAGATTTAACTTCTCCTCAGTGTAATCTCTGCAGTCGTCTCCTTAAACAAACTATTTAAACTGACTCAGAAATGCAAACTTCCCAGGAGGGGCGCCATGCACATAATATGCAACTGTCTATGCATTCTTTAGTTTTTGTCTCCAGCTGTTCGCAGTTTTTCCATAAATAAACGTATAAAATGTCATCGTGCCTGACATGCAGTGTGAGAGGATTAGTGACAGGAGCACAGCGATAATGACAAGGAGCCTTCTGTGTGATGGAAACCAGGTAACGACAGTGATACAGAGTATCAGTGAGACCTAAGACTGACAAAGGGAGGGTGAATGACTTTGACCCGGGACTGACTATGTGTTGGACAATATGGCTGCTGTATAAATGAGGTGTTGATGTATTGCAGCTATTCTCCTCCCTGTGCACTCGGTTTACTTACGCTGTTTGCAAAGATGGATTCTTCCCAGTCACAGCATGGTCATAAGGGTGTGATGGACAGAACAATTTAGCCAGTGACTGTTTAAATCAATAACCTGAGCTAATGAGGACACTGCTGTGGGGGGGCAAAAGACAGAGACTAAGGCTTCATAAATTACTGGCAGACACCTACACATGCACACATTGTGGTGTAATGCACAGAGACAGCAACGCTGCTTTGCCTGGTGTGTATTTTGCGAGGTGCTTGTGAAGATGAACAGTGCAGGAGACCAACAGAGCACTCAGCCTAAAAATATCAGGACATTGTTGTGAGTGAGGAATAAGTCCTGCTTAGTCTCAACTTTAAACTACAAGAATAACCTGCAAACTCTCAAGACCTGCGCACATGCACGTGCACTCCCGGTGCAGCGCTGCCTCCATAGTGGCGCAAACGTCCCGTCTCTGCCTCAATGAGGTGTCATTCCCAAAAGGCTGAGTGTTGAGACCTTCAGACACCTGTAGGGGTTTAGTGGAGAGAGCTGACAGTCTGCAGAGCGGCACAAGAAGCTTAAAGGATTGAGAAATAGGAAACTACTTTATGTGAAGCTGGAAACAGAAAGCATATGGGAACAACTATGAAAAGTCCAGCAAGTGACTGAAAGAGGAAGGTCCATTTCCACGAGTAATGGGCTCAAATATATCGATAGTAGCTAACAGTAACCACAGGGAGATGTGAATTACAAGCACTCAGTTTGCTTCAAACTCTTTAAGTTACTGTTTTCCGGTGCTTAATGTGAACAAATTGATACATAACCTGAAGCGGGGACCACATTAATGAGGTAATACCACTACAGAGGCTGCATTTTACTCAGTTAAGTGCATAATGAGGTAAAGGAAAGCAGAAAAGATTATTTCATTAGAAAAGGGCTTTCTCTAAGCACTGACTGCACAACCATATGTGCACACATGTGGCAGGTATACATACACTGCTCAAAAAAAATTAAAGGAACACTTTGAAACCTCCTGGAGGGAAAACTCATGTTAGATATCTATACTGATATGGGCTGGGTGATGTGTTAGGAATGAAAGGGCGCCACATTGATTGAAAGAAATGAAAATGATCACCCGATAGAGAGAGGGCTGCATGCAAAGATCAGTCCAAGGGCAGAATTTGTAGAACATTTTCTGAACTGTTTGGCTACAGTAACAAATATAAAGAATGTTTTCCGGGCACAGTGGTGGAAAAGATTTGGGGTTACAGTGGGTACAGAAAGTATTCAGAACCCTTTAAATTTTTCACTGCTTAGCCATTTGCTAAAATCAAAAATATTCATTTTATTTCTCAATGCACACTCAGCACTCCATCTTGACAGAAAAAAAACGTATGTAGCATTTTTTTTTCAAATGTATTAAAAAAAGAAAAACTGAAGTGTCACATGGTCATAAGTATTCAGGGCAGAAGCACCTTTTGAGCTGCTACAGCCACGAGTCTTCTTGGGAATGATGCAAGTTTTCCGCACCTGGATTTGGGATCCTCTGCCATCTCCAGTTCCTTCAGGTTGGATGGTGAATGTTGGTGGAGCCATTTTCAGGTCTCTCCAGAGATGCTCAGTTGGGTTTGGGTCAGGGCTCTGGCTGGGCCGGTCAAGAATGGTCACAGAGTTGTTCTGAAGCCACTCGTTTGTTATTTTAGGGTCATGGTGTTGTTGGAAGGTGACCCTTCGGCTCAGTCTGAGGTCCTGAGCACTCTGGAAGAGGTTTTCTTTTAGGATATCTCTGTACTTGGCTGCATTCATCTTTCCTTCAGTTGCAACCAGTCGTCCTGTCCCTGCAGCTGACAAACACCCCCACAGCATGATGCTGCCACCACCACGTTTCACTGTTGGGATTGGATTGGGCAGCTGATGAGCAGTGCCTGGTTTTCTCCACACATACCGCTTAGAATTAACACCAAAAAGTTCAATCTTGGTCTCATCAGACCAGAGAATCGTATTTCTCATAGTCTGGGAGTCCTTCACGTGTTTTTTGGCAAACTCTATGCGGGCTTTCATATGTCTGCACTGAGGAGAGGCTTCCGTCGGCCCACTCTGCCATAACGCCCCGACTGGTGGAGGGCTGCAGTGATAGTTGACTTTGTGGAACTTTCTCCATCTCCTACTGCATCTCTGGAGCTCAGCCTCTGTGATCTTTGGCTTCTTCTTTACCTCTCTCACCAAGGCTCTTCTCCCACCATTGCACAGTTTGGCTGGATGGCCAGCTCTAGGAAGAGGTCTGGTCGTCCCAAA
>VUQK01039073.1:0-16368 GCA_015106715.1 Bujurquina vittata
AAAGGAGGAAGGGGGCAAACACTTTTTCACACCACCGTATCTATCTATCTTATTAATCTGGGCACTTTAGTAGCAGGGTGGGTTGTTAGTCGTTTCAGCTGCTTTGGTGTTAATGAAATTAATAACAGGTGCACTAGAGGGGACCCTGCCCAGCATCTGTAATGATAACCGCTAATCACTGTTTGACCTGATGAAAAGGAGCTAAAATTATAAAATAAATAAACGATTGTTTTCTCAGCCAGTTTTTAACACTGTATTCATTTCTGATTGAATTTTCTGTGATTCTATTCCTGCCAGTAATATACTTTCCACATCTATGGGTATGAGTTTGGGCCTGCTAGTGTCCTAATGTCTATAATCAGATGAACATACAAAATCTGTAATGTAGGTAAGAGACAAGATTTCTGGTATCAGCAGATTTCTGGTTTCATTAGGCTGATTATAGTCTGAGCGCTATTGACCAATCACATTGTGAAGGCTTTGATTGCATGCAGATAGAGTCCATTTGAACAATGAAAGAGAGAATATGATGGCTGAAATGCAATCTGAAAACCACTAGCTATTATCTGAGAGAAATTTAGATGTTCATAAGTTTTTCAAACTGATCTACATTTGTAAACAGTGACTTGTGGAGAAAATCCATTATTTACTGCTGGATGTCCATTGGCTGCAAAAGAGAAAATTGTCCTTTGTCTCCAGAGACAAGGTCAGCAAAACAGATCATGGGTTCTGAGATTGGGGTCTCAGTGAAAAACATATAGCCTCCAAATTTTTTTGACAACAAATTTTTCCATGTAGCTGCTAAACAACAAGTCAGCTATCCAAATCATTGAATCCAGGTGTTCCAATCACTTCCATGGCCATGTATAAAATCAAGCATCATGCAGACTGCTTCTGCAAACATTTGTGAAAGAATGGGTCGCTCTCAGGAGCTCAGTGAATTCCAGTGTGGTACCGTGATAGCATGCCTCCTGTGCAACAAGTCCAGTTGTGAAATTTCCTCACTACTAAATATTCCAAAGTCAGCTGTTAGTGGGATTATAACAAAGTGGAAGTGATTGTGAAGAACAGAAATTCAACCACGAAGTGGTAGGACACATAAAATCACAGAGTGGGGTCAATGGATGCTGATGTGCAGGGGTCACCAACTTTCTGCAGAGTCAATCACTGCAGACTATGGCCAGAATGTTGGTCTCAGCCCCTTAGTTCCAGTGAAAGGAACTCTTGATACTTTAGCATACAGTACCAAGACATTCTGGACAATTCCATGTTCCCAACTTTGGGGAAACAGTTAGGGGATGGCCCCTTCCTGTTCTGACAAGACAAGGATGAGAGAGTTTGGGGTGGACGATGAGTCCTGACCTCAACTTGATAGAACACCTTTTGGATGAATGAGAGTGGAGACTGTGAACCAGACCTTCTCATCAACATCAGTGTCTGACCTCACAAACGCATTTCTGGAAGAATGCTCAAAACTTGTGGAAAGCCTTCCCAGAAGAGTTGAAGCTGTTTAAACTGTAACTATGGATTAAGAATGGGATGTTGCTCAAGTTCATATGCGTGTGAAGGCAGACAAGCAATTACTTTTGGCGATGAAGTGCACAAACTGGTCTAATAAGAACATCAGTTGTGTTTGTGCACATCTGTAAAGAGTCACGTATACAAACAGTCTGTAACTGTGACATGTGGTGATGTTTCTACGGCCTCTCATGGCCAACTGTTGACTACTGCATCTTTAAGAGCCAGAAACTCTGAGCTGTCCTCACTACAGAAACATCCTGTGTACGGTCTGTGTTTGATGGGTAAATACAAATCCTGCAAAAACAATTTCATATCAATCTAATCTCTTGTAGAAAAGAATGTCTCACATAGTCACAAATTAGATATTTATTTATTTTTTAGCCTAATGCTATCAAGAAGAAACTGTGACTGTAGCAGATAGTTTCCATTCAGTAATACATCTAAAAAATACACTGAGATCAACGGCGAGTGTTTCTGTAAAAAGTGTCTTTATGTGTGCCAGGCAGCAGTGAGGCTCAGTGGGTAATACCATTATTCATGCGGCTACAAGAGGTCACTGGTCCACTGCGAACAAATATGAGTCACAAACAGATCACAGTGTTGTATCGTGGAGGAGGCCAGGCTGCGTATGAAAAAGGCAAAGCATCAGTCCTACTTTATGTGATTCCAGTGTACTTAAGCATGCATATTCAGCCATGCCAGTGCATTTAAAGCATGACTGGTGAGGTCTCATGCCACCCTTCACCTGAGGCTTTACTTCATGGACACGAACAGCAAAGGTTACATTTGAATTGCTTGGCTTCACCACACACTACGTAATACAAAAAGAATGATCAGTTTTCTACCAGTATGTGCTTTGCAGATGAGAGTGGACAGACCTCAGCTTTTTCTTTTTATTTTGAAACAACAAGAAGGTGCTGGGATGTAAGAGTTTTGGTTCATTACACCATCTGGCCTCAGAACTTCACAGTTTCTTCTAAGCCATTTGAGAGCACATCATTAAAATCCGCCCGAATCACCTTTTCTCCTGCTCTCACAGCATCGCCATTGGTTGTGTCATAATCTCCTATATTTTTAGAAATGGATGTTTCATTGTTTCCTCTTTTCTTTTCTGTGTGCTAATAGCAGTCATTGTAAAGGCAGCAACAGTCTCTGGGTGACCGTGCAGCTCAGAGAGGAAAGCATACAATTTCAGAACCTTGTGTAGAGGGCAGAGAGGATGATTCATAGGACGAGTCGGGGGAATGAGAAAAAAAAAGATTAGGATTAAAACGGAGAAAGAAAATAAATCCGAGTGCTTTTCAAGTGCTGAGATTCATTTTGAAACTTCATTATCTCCTGATTGTACGCTATAGCTGGCTTTAATATTTCAAGGCTATTTCGATTAACAAATGGAAGCTCAAATTCAAAGAAGACTTTTTAAAGAGAGTGTTGGCAAGAGTGTCGAGACATGAGTTAAAATGTGAGCACAGGAGTAGCGGTCCACTCACTTGGTGAATACAGTCATAAAAATGCAGCAATGGCATAATACTGAACTTCACAGAACACAAATCAAAGGGAAAATTATACCCATGGGGGATTTACTGCAAACTGACAATGGTACAGGGGGGAAAGGGGGCAAAAGTAAGACAAAACCCAGGCAGCAGACAAATCTGGGTCTATTCTGGGCTTATGGCTAAGCTACAGTACTAACATTGTGTCATGGTCATTCACATGTTTTATGGCCAGTACTGTGTGGGCTTGATATGGTCAAAATGGTCACAGCTGACTCAACTTCTGCGAGCAAAGACATAAAAACGTTGGACGTTCCAGGTTTGAAAAGCTAAACTAGTGTGGAATTACCTTAAATCCTTGGTCATCAGAATGGTTGCAAAACAACTACTGCTCCTACAGAAGTCTGTGGGAAAATGGCCCTCAGCCCTCACGGCTCAGCCACTCATTTCAGGTCATGAGGAAAAAATTCAACTTTTGTATATTTTGGTCATTCTAAGTGCCAGAAGGTACGGATACCTTTTGGCTCATGACTTGTGATTGACAAGTTGTGAGCCAGGAAGTGTGCAGTTTCACAGTCAGATCCACCCCTTGCTTCCCACATCTGGCTATGCAAATGTCAACAGTAAACACGGACGAGACCCCTTTTTTAAAAGGAAGATTTAAAGTACATTAGAAAAATCACAGAAATCAAGTGAAACACAATACAGAGCCCTCCCTTTGCCTGCCCTATCATGCTCATTTACAAGCTCAGTATTATTTTGGAGGCATATTAAGATGGGTTTACTTGCTTTAATGTCTAAAATTCCCATTGATTTTTCCCTTTTCTGTCCATTGCTGCACCTCATCATTTCCCGCTCTGTCTGAAGCACTCTGTTATAGTTTCTGTGACTTTAAGGCCCTATTTTCAAAAAGCATGATGAAAGCAAAGTGACATTGCTTACAGTATGTACTTAACTGGTATAGAGTGCTACAGGAATGAGTCCTACAACAAAGAAATCAAATCAAATCAATTTTATTTATACAGCGCCAATTCACAACAAATAGTCGCCTCAAGGCGCTTTGTATTGCAGGTAAAGACACTACAATACTGCAGAGAAAACCCAACAGTCAATACGACCCCCTATGAGCAAGCACTTGGCGACGGTGGGAAGGAAAAACTCCCTTTTAACAGGAAGAAACCTCCAGCAGAACCAGGAAATGAGTTGGCATTTTTCCACTTCTGGTTCCTTTTTCTTAAAGACAGTTGTTTTTTTGTTCTGGGGGTCAGAATTAAAGTCTGTAGCTGACACAAAAGAAGATTTTTTGTGCCACAACATATGAATTACTTATAATCACTTATGAATTCTGAAGCTATCACCTCTCTCAAAGAAGGCATGTGCAAACAAGTGGCTTGAAGAGCAAATTCCATGTTGGTGACTTCAGTGAATAAATGTGTATGAACTGGGTTTCTGCACACCCCCGAAAAGCTAGCAACTTCCTGCCGAGCATAGTGCAGCTAAAGAGCCACACATTTACCTCAGGAGTTCACAGTAGACCTGGTTTTAGCCTCTGTAAAACTCCATTAACCTTCCTCTACAGCCGCTCTGTCATCAGTTCATCTATATAATGCTTGCAACAAAAGCAACAATGATTGAGTGTGAAAGGATACAAGCTGGCAAATCGATGACTTCCTACAGGTGGGAAAATGGGCTAAGAAACAAAGGCTGATATTTTCCAATAATTGCCTGCTTCTCTGTCTGATCCTATCAAGTCATTGCTGGTCATTAGTATCTTCATTTTGCTGAGCTTAACTTCATGTATCTTAACGTCATGTTTGGCATCCATTGCTCATTGTCTGCTTCGGATTCTTAATTTTTTCCCATCTCCTCAAAAAAATAAATATATGTAACAGTAACATCCTCTCCGCCTGGTGAGGGGTGAAGCAGATGAAGGAAATGTAGGAGCCAGAAAGAGAAGGGCGAGGCACAGACAACCTGACTCAACACTCAACTTCTCTCTCGGCTGGCTGTCAGAGCACAGGTGGGAGGGAGCCAATAAATCTGTTGGCACGGCAGCGACAGCCAGCCAGTCAGCAGGCGGCAGACACATGGGCAGGCTGGCAGGGAGACCGGCACAGAGACAGAGACAGACAGACAGACAGAAAAAAGACAGGAAAATAGACGACATGACAAGGTACAAGATGTGCTCCCGTCTGAGGTTAACACCAATTGTGTGTGTGTGTGTGTGTGTGTGTGTGTGTGCGTGCGTGCGTGTGTGTGTGTAGGTTCGAGCATGCCTTGAGTTTCCATGGCAAACAATGTTGTGGTCAAGCAAAACCTCAGCAAGACCTCATTATTTCCCTTCCAACATCGTGAAAACTAGATGAGCGATTTGGGGAAAACACAACAATGCGAGACCAAACAAATTCTGTGGAGGTCAAAAATGATTGTGACTTTAAAGGACACCAAAGGTCTGTATTCATTTTGTGCTCCATTAATTTTGTTTTTACCTAGAAAGGTTAATTTACTCATAAATTAACGTATCAGTTTCCTACTGGTAGTAACGAGGGCCAAAACAAGATTTAATTAACAGAATGAAGTAGCTGCGTAAGTAATCTGGCCTTAAGCTCTGAATGTTTAGAGATGATATTTGTGGAGCGTGTTGTGTGTCCTCGGGAGCTGTTGAGTTTTTCTTTTCTCCTCCTGCTCCTCTGTGTCCTGGCTCGTTCTTCCCACCCAGACTACAACTTCAACCAAACACAGCTGACAGGCATGTGAAGCAAATGTCGTGTTTTAATGTGGCTAAAAAAGTAAGCAGACCCTGAGAATATATACTGTCACACTGTTTACCTCACAGCTTTTGCTGCAGGGGTCCTAAAACCTCAGTGTAAAGCAGAGAGGATGTCTGCTGGCTGCTCCACACGTTCAGCTGTGCAGCTGCCTCATTTCAAGCTACTGAGAGGACTTATTGAGGACACTGAAAGGAGCTGTTGTTAAGCAGCCAGACAACTAACAGTAAGCCTCGATTCACAACTTCTACTCTCGGTGAATAGACAATAAAAAACTGCCAGCCGTGATTTACATTTTATATATGGTCTTTCTACAAAGCAGCAGTGACTGCTGAAGTGTTCTTTATTTTCCTCATCTCACTAAAAATTCACATCAGACACCCAGAGCTGCAAGACCCAGCTGGATCTGATCACGCCCTCCTCCATGTCCAACAGGCTCTCAGTGATGTCACACTCAAATCTAGGAGCCTAACAGCTTTTAAGGCTTTTTTATCTAAAAGAAGTAAATGAATTTGCACTGCAGAAGGCAGATGTAGTTTTTTTTTCGAGAGGCTCACCAGCTTTTCAAAGTTTTCCTTCATTTATTTAAAAAAATCTAGGTTTTACGGGTTAGGAGTTGAGAGCAAGTGAAAGAATTATTCACTTCTGAGTCATAATGTTGGCTGCTCAGTGTTTATTAGTAGGTGGAGATTACATCAAGTGTTCTGGAGATTTTACAGTCGCCTCAGAAATTAAGACAAATTTCTGCTGTGGGCACACATATACAGATTAGAACGCAATCTCATTGTAAATTCTGTATAATGACAATAAAGGCATACTATTCTATGTGTAGCCTAGTGCAGCACAACGCAAAGAGCGTGTCCCTTGATGGATCATCATCCACTGTTTGGAAATCTTTAGCACATGTGATGGTAACCAAGAACAAATCATGCAGCGCTGCACCTGCATTAGCAGGAACATAACTAACTTGTTCAAACACCTGAAAACTCACCACAAACTGCAGTATAACGAGTGTGTGAAGGCCAAAAAACATCAAAAGTTAACAAAGGCTTCAAGGTCAAGTTAACTGAGTAAAGATATCCCCAAAGTGCCAGTACCTAAAATGTCACAGGGGAATAAGAGAGGGACCTCTCAGCTGTAAAAGACAAAAAAAAAAACCACATAAAAACTCAAACAAACAAAACTTTGCTATGAGTTTTATTTGCATCCATCGTGTAGGTACAATGAATAAAGTGAAAGGCTTTATTTTGTTTCTAGGAGTTTCTTGAGTCCGGTGAATAAACACCTGATTCATCTGCAAAGACAATTTAATTAACAGGAATGCAGCACAGCATAAAGGTGAAAACAGTGCCCCGTTGATTACATTTTATATTACGTTTTGGCACAGTTTTTCGATATATATGGCTTATTTTTCTTCTAAGTGATGCGCTGAGTTCAGGCGAATGAGGAGGAATGCTTTTATTTTGACACAAAGATTTGTACACAGTCACACTGCATGGATGTGAAAGCAGCTTATGTGACAGCGTGATAAAAACAGTTTTGGTTCTAAAATGAATAATTTTGACAAATAATCACAATAATCATTTTGACCAGAATCCTGTAGCCATCCTCCAGCTAATTTTCCCCTTCATAACAGATATACGTGGTTGATTTGATTTGAAATTGGAGGCATGGCTTCTTGACTCACGTGTGCAGATACAGGCAGCTGTAGCTGAACACTGTCTGCTGCACAGCGAGTTAATTGATTTATAACTCATCCATCTGGATACTGGAGCAAGCTTAGCGTCAGAACCATACAGCAGACTCAGAAGCAGGAAATCACAGTTTTAAAATTTGGGCCCCGCAGACGTAGACAGTCCAGGGAGCAATTGATCAAAAGGTCAAGACAGGGATAGGGCAAAAATAGTGGTAAAAAATGTGGTAGCAGGTCATAGATGGGAAAAAGCTGGAATCTTTGACAAAATTCTGAGACTGCGTGTCAGAAAACAAAGAGAAACATATATACTAGGTAAGCAGAAAATTGGAGTGAAAAATAGAACCAGATGGAGGAAGCAAAACTAGCAACAATAAAACTTGGTAGGTCATATCAAAATAAAACAGGAAATAAGTATAGAGAGTTTCACAGGGATGGCTGCTTTGATTGACAGCTACATCTTCACTAACTAGAGTTACTGAACTGGACTTTTCACAAAGAATTACCAATTACCCGTGGTACAGCCCGTAGGTGGAGAAGCCTGAAACGGGAGCGGGCTACTTGGCTAGAGGCTACTGACTTTCAAAATAAAATGCATGCTGCACATTTTAAAAAATGTTACACTTTAAGGCCATTTGAAACAATATCTAAGCTCAAAGAATCTGGAAAGACAGGGATTGTTGGTGGAGGTACTGGAAGTAGATGCGCCGTTTATTTCAATTTTGTAGAGTCTGCATGAAATATTGGTAAGATATCATTCATAATTTAGACAGTGAGTTTAAATTAAGTGAGTTTTAACCATCTCTTTCCTAAGAAACGTATATATATATACACATACATACATACATACATACATACATACATATATATATATATATATATATATATATATATATATATATATATATAGTGTTCTGTTCATCCTACTTTTTAGAAAAGAAACTAGAAACTAGCAGTAGCTACTTCATTTCTATGAACTAGTTATGGCAATATAAACTCAGAATCTATGTGATTTGAATCATTACATGCTCTAACTGGCATACAGTAAAGAATCAAAGAGTAACATACAGAACGCTGAAATTATATGTATGGGTCAATTCACTGGCTAAACATCCAAACCCACCCCTTAGCTGCTTAACCGCCTGTTACTGTAGGAATGTAAGAACTTAAGGAATTTAGTAAAAAGGGTTTGAGTTAACTGTGGACAGCTGAGAAAGGCAAAAAACCGAAAGCAGCAGAGTGACCAGGGTTTTACACAGCTGGAATACAGCTGTTCCAGCTGCTGCCTGGAAAGATCACACACAGAGACACAGGTGTTCTTCACTACCATCAGAAGTAACAGCCTGGTCTCAGAGTGAATCTGTTTGTTCACGTTCATGGCCACAGATTGCCGTGTTTTTTCATGATAGCGCTCATTTTTAATTTTATTCCAACAGGAAGTATATTTCATGTCTGCAGACCATATGTTTTCTAGATATCTGGTTGCCCAGATACAGGCAACCAAGAACAAACAGCTTTAAAAAGAGTAGCAAAGCTGTTTCTAAACAGTGGATTTAATGCCTGAACCTAACCAAGTCCTTTGAAAATGCTAACCGCAACCAAAGTCTAATGCCTAATTCTAACTGATGAATATATAATGAATTAGTAACTTAGTAAAAAATTATTAATTATTATAAAGTGGTCATTATACCAATACACAACTATACTGGCTCATCTCTGATTATATCATTGTAATTACTGTGATATTAAATTACAGTACCAGTTAAACATTTTGCTTTGTATGATATTTACCTTTAATTTAAGGGGCCAAAATCTTTTCTTTTACATTTATTGTACTAAAGCTACTGTTGTCTGCTCCCTTGTCACAAGGGGTTGCCACAGCAGGTAGTGCTGCATGATTGATTTGGCAGAGTTTTATGCCAGATGCACATCCTGAAACAACCCCAAAGGGGATTTGTGTCTCCAATAGAATCAAACCAGTGACCTTTTGCTCACAAAGCAAATGTATTAACTATTACACAGTGGAGAATCTATTGTACTAAAAGCCCAAATGTCCACTTTATTTGACCATTCCATGTGTTTTGGGGCAATCCTGTTATTTTATTTTGTTTTGTTTTGATTTTTTGTTTGTTTGTTTGTATTTTGATGACATGTATCACAATCTTCCTAAAACATTCCCATTCAGAAGGTTTGATCAGATCAAAACTAAGGTTGGATTAAGTAATGTTCAGAATTCATTTTTTTTCTTTTGAGCAAACCATTTTTGAGCTATAATCCAATCCAGTTGTTGACTGGATTACTATGGGACAACTGGGCCTTGTGGGTAATAATAATGTCACATAGAGATTTAAATCAAAATGGGTCTTAAGAGACATTTGTCCTAGCTTCCCATCAAAATTTGTTGTGTAAGGTTGGTGACCAAATAATAATCACAAAAAAGCATAAACTAGGCACAGAGAGATGAGGGACACTATCATTTGGTAGCATCGTCACAGTTTTTCATCTGCAGAGAATCCGGTTTTCATCCTTTTTGTTGACTTGGAATGGAATTATTATGGAGATGTGTGTGTGTGTGTGTGTGTGTGTGTGCGTGCGTGCGTGTGTATTTGTGTGTGAAGAACGGGTGCTATGCTTTGTGCTCTGTACAAATAGCTGATTCAATCTCTACTCTTGCCCTGAGCCTCAGAGTAAATCGACCCTGCCTCTCCTCTGGCTAATCACTCTGACTGGAGTTCATGACAGCCTTAAGTGCCGTCTGCACCACTGTGTTATTAAATCCCATCCACCAGTCCGGAATTATTTAAGATGATTACTAAATTCATTTGAATTTCCATCTTCAGCTATCATTTGATTCCATTAAAGGTGAGGCACAGTGGCTTTTGGGCTCACTTGGATAAAAGGAGAGCAACATAGAATTTCTGTTGACTATTAAGGCAATGGCACACACACACACACACACACACACACACACACAACGACACTCTTAAAGAGCCCAATCTTATGGCCCATATTGAATTACTTCTCCCTCTCTCCACTCCTGTGGTGTGCAAACTGCTCTGCAGAGGAGGTGACACCTTGCATTTATGCTAACAGTTGAAGAGGAGAGATTTCAATTTCCCACTGATTCTCCTTTCTCCCAGCAGTGGGGATCCTTTCTGCGATGTGTCCCGCTACAATGTCAGTCTTCCACCATCTGCTCCCACCAGGGTACACTTTATAGCAAGTCTCAATTTAGGTGGTGTAACACGACACAGGGATCAAATTTATAGCACAGGATCAAGTCCAGAGACACACTTTTTTTTAAAAAAGTTTTTAGGATAAAAATAATTTGGTTCAATGATTGATACAAATATGATTATAGTGTTTATTTTTTTTATTCATCCATCTATTTTCGACTGCTTCATCAGGTCCAGGTTTTGGGAGCAGCAGTCTAAACACAGATGTCCAGACCTCCGCCTTTCCAGCCACCCAGAGGCACAACCATGCTGACTGAGTTATAGTAAGAAAAGGGCTAAATAACGAATCAAAAATGACTGACACAACGATATATGGAAATTTAAATCATTCGAGCAGTCATTCGACTCGAGACACCTCGGCACAATACTGCCTGCTTTCAGTTTTGTGGGAGTTAACCTTTTAGGATATTGTGGGCTGAAATGCGATTGGCCTTGAGCAGTCTGAGTGCTCTACAGACAACATATGGCCCGAGGCTCTAATGAGAGCCTGCAGAGTCAGCTCATTTGGGCCACTTTGGCTACACCCTTATTCTGTCAGTCACTACCAACAGCTATGGGGAAAGAAATTTATAGATCAGCCAGTAAACTGAGGGTTTCACCTTCACACTCAGCTCCATTTTTCCCACATAAAAGGTACATCATCTGCACCACTGCTACAATCTCACACCTTCAGAAGATATATACATCACTTTTTGCTCTCAGAGAAAAGAATCAAGTAAAGAAGTCCCCGTTTTAGAGTTATTATGGTAACATTTATTTTTGCGTTAAATTTGAGACTAAAAGCAGACCAAACCTCAAACATCATTTTTACATAATGCAGCTGACTAAAAGTCATAAGTTGACAAAACTAGAGAAAGTTCCAGAAGCTGGGGGTGCTTTGAGCTGCCAGACAAGAGTGGTGGCAACAATTTGATGAACCAAACCATGAAATTGAAAAACAGCCCACCGTACATCTGTCAGTGTCTAACTGATATGGTCATGCACTTACATCCATAGTTATATAGTAAAATGCACCTCTCTCTTTTCTAATGTCTGATTTTCATTTTATAGTTGTAATTTCTGCTGTCTCTCTGCGTCCTGTTATTACAAACTTGTCGCCAAAGCTGTGGTAGACTCGCAGCCTACCCAGGGTCTAACCTGCCTTTTGTCCAGTGTAAGTAGAAAATGCTTGGATGGATAGAAATGCACTAATTTGACTGATTCGGCTTTGGGTATCTGCCAACAGTGAGTACAGCTCTGATATCTGTGTTAAACAAATACGCTGTATTCAGGTGAAACTGGCAGGTTATATAAGAATTACAGAATTGGTATTTCTTAGAAAAATAACTGTTCACAGCAGTAGCAAGATTAAAGTTGAGTGCGGAGAGAAGCAGAGAAGAGACAATTAAAGTTAATAAATAAATAAATAAATAATATATATATGAATCAGGTTGATAATTGAACAATAAAAGCTTCCCAAGTGTTACTAAGAAGCAAGAGTGAGCTCGGAGGGAATTCAAAGGGAAAATATTATTTCACCTCGGCTCTATAGATATAAGTACGCAGACTCATCAGGCAGTTTAAGAAAGGGCTAAAAATTCATCATATTCTGTTTTCCCGTCAAAGCAAGGGGATTCAAACATCCCTTTTTCGACATATGCAGTAGTATCCCACAAACACCTATAAACAGGCTTTGATTTATGAAGGCGGTCGTCGACAGGATTTTCTCTTCTTTGACGACAAATCATTTTGGCAGTCCAACTCTTCAGACACTGGATGGGCTGATGCTCAGCGTGCAGCATAAGTATCACCAGCACACCACAGCACAGAAGTACAATTCTAACTGTCAATTCTAATCATCAGGTACAACTTTCATAATATCTAAGTGCATTCTCTAGAGTACATTAATTATCTTGAGTGCTTTATATACAACTACTTCGGTAATGCAGGATTTTGTTTATAGCTGAGCTGAGCAAAGGAAGCATATGGATTAGTTATTTATATGTGGTGTTGATAGCTGATTTGCATATTGTGTAACACTGCTGTATATATGGGCTTTCTGCATAATGCAGGCGCAAAGGAGAAGAATGATGAGAAAGCTAACTGATGAAATGCAAAGGGAATAAAAATTATAGCCACAGCTCGCTGCTTAAACTACAAATGCTGACTCATAGAGCAACACTTAGATTTTTAACTGTGACTGAAAGTCACACTGAAACTCAGGGAAAAAAAATACACAAAAATAGAGCTTAGGAAACATGTATGCATAAAGACAGGGATTATCTGACAGTCATAGGGAGGCCAACAGGCTAAGCGAGTCAGTGAAGGTGACACAGAGAGGAACGATTTCCTCTCCGTGTGTGTGTGTGTGTGGGTGTGTGTGTGTGTGTGTATGGGAGAGTGAGAAAATAAAAAGGCACGGACATCACAGGGCTTTTTTTTTTTGGCATCCAAAGGGGCAGCAGATGATGACACATTGGTGACACACTAGGATGTTAACAAAAACAGAGATACGTGCTGTACCACAAACACACGCACACTCACGCAAGCAGACGCACACTCACACACACGCACTCTCACCAAGCCTGAGGTTTCCTCTTGAGCAGGCCCTGTCTCCTCCATCGAGAGTGGGGGCTGAGATGGTAGGTCAGCTGACGACAAACCTTCTCCATCGCCCCAAGAGAGTCTCCCTCCTATTGGACACACGCACACAGAGATACAAAATATCAGCTGAACTGCAGAGGACCTGCAGAAAATAAGAAAAACCTTCCTGTTGACCATCTTGATCATATTTGGCGCTACAGTGTCGGTTGTGAGAGCAGCTGGCTGTATGTCAAGTTTCACCTTTTCATATGCTACTTCACTCTCTTTACTTGCAAAAAGTGGGGAAAAAAAGTGTTTCAAGGGCTCTGGCCAGTACTAAATACATTTAAATAGTATATATATACCCCAAAATAACTCCCCATGTTTGAACTTCAGAAGCTTTATTTTAACCGACATCAGTGTTTGTAGACAGTGGGTAGTTACCTGCCAAGCAAATGACAAAGTTGCCCTAATATCATATCACTGAATGCAGATTTAATACTGTGGTTAGTTACTTACTAGATGTTACTTACTGCTTCAAATTAGCAAAGCAAAACAATATTATACTGCCTGCACACACACACACGATGATTTCATTTGATATGACTGGAAACCACGCTGCCATACTGGAATATTCATTTGTGATTTAACATTGTGTAACCCTGCAGCACCAGCATTTCTTTATCGGTGCTGTCGTTTAGGTATCCTGATATCAGTGGTATCAGATACAAACATCTGGACCCAGACAATCGTTCAGTAGCTTTGCTGCAGGCTAGAAAAACAGTCATGAAATTTTTCACAAGCAATTCAAATGCATTACAGAGTAATGTGAAGCATGAGGTGTTTAATGTTGCTTTGATATGACATTAGATTAACAGTGTCATAAACAAGACAAAGCAATAGTTACTGTGGTTAACAACATTTCTGTTAAAACAATATAAATCTGAGTTGCATTTCATTTTCTGCACATCCTTTTAGAATATTAGACCCAAAATAAGTGACAGATGTAGTTTCTGGTTTTGAATAGTGAGCAATGTGGACGTGACTTATACCTGCATTATCTTTAATGGCCAGCAGGAGGTGACTCCTCTAGTTGCAAAAGAATTTGAGGTGTACAGAAGTGTAAGGGAAAACAGCCCTCAGGTTTCCTGCTCCGTGACCTCTGTAAAGATTTCCTTGATGACTTGAATCTTAAAGAGGAAAATCCAGGAAATTATCATAAGGAAGCTATCATTATTAGTCACAAGTTGTTTGGCAATAAAGGTGCAGTGTCCCTCGATTTCTCAGTCAGTTCCATTATTCGGTCATTATGTGCGGTTTTAGAATGCCAAGATAGCACCAGAACATTCAGCTTGAGGCTTCATAGCTGGACGTCACTAACCAATGGATGAGGTTATGTCCATCTTTAATATACAGCCTAGAGTGAGGTAGATGGAGAAAGCGTCATATCTGACATCAACACAGAATAAAACAGGGCAGTGAGGTGCTACGGCAGCCAACAGGACCCGACATAATTCAAGGATACAAGGACCACTGGAGCAAAGAATTAGTAAACACGCCTTCTGTCAGCATCAGGTTTCTGATATGACAGCACACACACACACACACACGCACGCACGCACACACACACACTGAGAGTCTGGGGAATAGAACTCTACAGCATGTGCTGATTGGCTGTCTGTAATCTCTCTCCATTTGGTGTGCTGCATTACTTTCACATTGTGCCATTAAGTCAGTGTCTGAACACCACGTTTACATTCACATTACAATGAAATCGAAAAACCTTATGTATTAAGCATGTTCATGACTTCCTCACAATGGTACAGTTCTCCAAGGGCCTCCAAGGATGAGTGACATGTAAAATTACATCTGTTGGTCCTGATACAAAATAATGATGAGTCATAAATATACAAGATCTGAGAAATTGCTTCTTAGTTTTTATGATGGAAACTAGGAAGCAATTTGAGAACAGCAACAGAGATACTGATTCAATGTCACCCTAACTCACCACTGTATCATAACCGTGTGCGTGTGTGTGTTTGTGTGTGCGTGTGTGTGAGAGAGAGTGAGAGAGAGGCTTCCACCCACACTGAAATACATGCATTCAGGTGGTGAGACAGGTCCCGTGGTATCCAGTACAAAACAGATGGTGGTGGTGGTGGGGGGTATCAAGAAAGCTGTTCGGTGTTCCCCAATTGTGAGGAGTGGGTATATCTGACTTACTAGGTAAAATACTGAAAGGCAGACACTGGCAGGTAAAGAAGAAAAACTATTTTCTAGTAGGAAGAGTTTTTGAAAGTCAATGACTTCGTGCCCAGAGGAGAGCTGAGATATTTCAAATTAAATGAAGTCATAATGACTTTCTTAGAGAAACTGTGAATATGTTCCTGCAAATGTACATGTGGTCAGACATTGGAAAACAAGTTGAGAAGATACCGTATTTTTCGGACTATAGGTCGCTCTGGAGTATAGGTCGCACCAGCCAAAAAAGGCATAATAAAGAAGAAAAAACATATAAGTCGCTCTGGAGTATAAGTCGCATTTTTGGGGGAAATTTATTTGATAAAGAACAGACATTTTATCGTGAAAGGCAATTTATAATAATAATGGATTAGAGAACAACAGGCCGAATAGGGGTACGGTACGTAACACAGTCAGCTACGTGACGCATAGATAACGAACTGAGTACGTGTCTGGTGTGTTAACATTAACAGTTATTCAGATAACTATAGCATGAAGAATATGCAAACTAGTTTACCAAACCATCAATCTCACTCAATGAATTCTCCGTCCTCGGTATCACTTCTAAACAACTCCGTCAACTCCGGAGGTAAACGAAGCACCTCTTCCGCTTTTGCGTCGTCAGTCGCAGTTTCAATTATTCCGGCCTTTCTGAATCCCGACACGATGGTTTCGGTTGTCACTGAAGCCCATGCTTTGTTGATACATCCAATGACTTCCAGGAAAGTTGCGTGGCGCATTCTCCCGGTTGCCATGAAGCTGTGCGCTCCATCCATCATCCACAGGTTACGCAGGACTGCCTTAAAGCTCCGGTGCACGGAGATGCCAAGTGGCTGGATGATTTGGGTTAAACC